>VUQR01013870.1:56497-71930 GCA_015108515.1 Hemichromis elongatus | reverse complement strand
TTTGGGGGGGGGGGGGGAGTGTTTTTTTTTTTTTTTTTTCTCCTTTTTTTTTTTTTTTTTTTTTTTTTCTTTCTGTTTTTTTTTTTTTTTTTTTTCTTTATTTTTTTTTTTTTTTTTTTTGGTTAAGCAACTTAAAGCATAAAAAAGGAACCAAAGTTGTGTCTACACGTAACAGACAATTGAGCAAAAACACTATTTAAAGTTTATTTTTAAACTCTTTTTCATTGGTGGCTGAATCTATGAAAAATGCAAGAGATATTTTGCACCAAAAAGGTGAATAAATCCAAATTTCCAAATTTTTCTGGTTCAGATTGTCATCAGTAGGTCCTGATGACTACTTTAAGAAACAACAAAAAGCTAAAAGTTCAGCTTTGCTGAAAACTAAAGGTGGTCATGCCAAATATTGAAGTTCGAGCTCCCTGGAATTGCACAAGCTCTGTACAACTCTCTTTTTCCTTCTGTACTTTATTTCAATGTATGCTGCACATTAATGATTAATGTATAATTAAACTAAGGGTAAAGGAGGACCTGTAATGTCCAGCAGCATGCTGTCACTCTGTCAGAGTGGCATTTCATAGAGCAGGCGTGCTTCTTTTTTCCTTATTTGCATAAAATCAACCACTGATGCTAACACTGGGTTTTAACGTGTTCCCTGTGCAGCGAGTTGGTCATTTTGACCCAGTCACCAGGAGTCCCCTGACCCAGGATCAGCTGATCCCCAACCTGGCTATGAAGGAAGTGATAGACGCCTTTATCCAGGAGAACGGCTGGGTGGAGGACTACTGAGGAGAGAGCTCCCACTTCTCCTTCATGCCCCCGAAACCCAACACAAAGCCTGGATTACACAAGACTATAGAGAACAGATCACCCCTTGCCTGGATATGTGCTTTACACAAGCAGGAAAAGCCACACTAAGGACTACCAAACGGGAGCCACGCATCTTGGTCTGCCTCCTCTCCCTCCCATCTTCTCCTCCCTTATCTTCACCGTCTGAGGCATCCATGGCCTGCCGCTCCCTTTAAAACACCCTTTCATTCTGCACCTTCTAGTCTTTCTCTCTGACATGTTTCTGGTCTTTTTAAGCCCGACTCCTTTCTCTACTCATATATGGGCCTCTCTATCAGGTCCTCCCTCTTCTTCTCTCTTTCTCTGAGTGCCACAGTCGTCGGAAAGCATCACCGTTTCACACAAACCATCGATTATTTGAAAAAAAAGAAGAAGAAAAAGAAATCCGCACTTTTGGTGGCAGACATGACGGAAACATTGGCTTTTTGATGTTTACTCCAGTATTTTCGAGTCATCTTTTTTTCATTAAGCGATTTAGCATTTGTGCACTTCATATTGTACATTTATCGAAGCGGTAACTAAAATGCCAAAAACCTGTCTCGATCGAGGGTTGTTTGTATGCAAGTTTTAAAATAATCGATTATAGAAAGTCCACCTCACCACAGTGTAAGGATTTTAGTTTTTTTTTTTTTTTTTTTTTTTTTAAATATCAGGACAATGTTAAGGTTTTCATGAAACGCCGTGAACTGAAAGGCCTTTAAACTGGAAGCAGAAAACAAATTGCTGTATTACAAAAACAATCCAATACATAATGTTCTTTTTGCTGGATAATAATTTAAAACCTTTAAATGTTTGATTTGGACCGATTACATCAGCTGCTTTGAAGACCGGTCCGTGCTGTCTGTGTCTCGTGCTGTTTACCTGGTATGACGGTGGACGCTGGCATCAAGCATGAAGTGAATCTTCTTCTCCTTTGTATCAAACTACAAATATAAGCTGTGCTTTCAGGTTTTTTTTTGGTTTGTTTTCCCACCTTCTCGCTTTTGATTTTTATGCACCTTCTCCTCACAGTTTCGAAGAAATCGGCTGCAGAAGCTTGCGGAAACCAATCGGCTGTGTGAGCCTAACTTTTACGTTTAAGGAATTTAACGTTCCCTGGCATCGTGGCCCACGACCCGTTTCACAGAAATGCTGGAAGAGTTACAAAACCGTATCTCATCTGTACCTCAGTCTGTCTCTGTAAACCGCATTTTTAGTCGAGTGCTGTTAGTTTACAGGCTTTTTCAGCTGAATGTGTCTGTGTTGAATCAGGCCTGTTAGTGGATTGTATTGGGGTGCAGGCGGTGTACATAATTTGCTGGTGTATTTCAGGTTTTATTTCTTGAAAAGATATTCTTTTTTGTCATGTTTTTCTTTTTTCTTGAACTCTTAGAGCTTGAGAAAATGTATTAAATGTAGATATGTTGATAACACAAACACCTGATTCAGTTTTCGTTTGTCCCCATTAAACCGTGAACTACGAGGTCGCTTGTTCTGTTTATTTAAACGATAATTCATTAAAGACCACTGCACAACATTTCAGCTTTACATCCTGTGATTTTAATCCTGCCATGAATGCTGATTTGGTGAATCTTATGTTTTTTTTTTAAAAATCGCTGTGAGTTTGGGTCTGTAGTGGGCTGTAAGTTGATTTTGGTAGTGGTGTTTCTTTGTATTTTTTTTTTATTTTTCCTTCCTGCCACGTTGCGCAATTTCCCTATTTTTGATCATCAGATAGCAGCTTTCACTGTCTTTAAAATTGTGAAATCTGCATTAAAGCCTTCATAGATGTAAAGCTGAAGCTGATAATTCATCCATTTTCTACTGCTTATCTAGGTCCAGGTCATATGGGTGAAGTATTTATTCAAAGTACTTTGCTGGTTACTTTTGGAAACTTGTATCTGCTAATGAAAACTTGTTTTTTTGACATTTTAAAGTTTTTAAATCTACTTGGGCGTTTACTCGTGGATCTTTTGGTGCATAAAGGGACAAAGTGTCATATGCATTAGCATCTATCTAGACCTGCTAATTGATATAGACTTGCACTTCCATCAGGTTTTTGCCACTCAAAGAATCTACTGCCAGGAGGCCTATTCCAGAGGAGAGGTGGGGTGCATCCTGGAAGAAACTACATTTCAGTGTTGCAATAGACTGGAAACCTGTCCAGGATGCTCCCAACTGCAACCCTGACCTGGGGAGGAAAGGAAGGAAGGAAGAAGTTAAAAATTGTCATGTTATGAAATATCCAAAAAATTGCACAGTCTAAAGCCTGTGTAACAATGAATGGACCACCAGCTGAAAACCTTAAAGCTTTGCCTAATGCAAGAGTTGCTGTAATTTTTCATTCTAGAGGCTCTGATGCAAACACTCTGTGCTGGTTGACGGTGATGCAGACAGAAATGCATTACCCGATGTGAGCGTGGCTCAGTCACATGTACAGACTGTGTCACTCAGCCCTCACACACCAGGCCTATTGTCAGAGCATCATTGAAAAAGCTGACGTCAGGGCCAGTACAAGGAGGGAAGAGGACTGGGCACGGGTCACTGTTGAGTGGGACTGAGTTGGCAGCAGAGAACATCAACAACACAACAAAATGGTAAGAAAAGCAGTTTTTCTCTAATTTTGCACACGCTTACCTTTTTTTTAAAAATATAATTCAATAGTTCAGTAATTGATATCAGTCTGGAGATGCTGTCAGATGCCCGCTCGTGTGTTGCAGAGCGTCAACGCTGTGAAGCTTGGTGTGGATCTGCTGGGTGTTTTATTGCTTGTGACTTTCTCCTCATCCACACAAGGTATGGACTTAAAAACTACATTTTATAGGCAAGAAAACTGTCATTTCACCAGAGTTTGAGAACAAACCCATCACTACAGATTTATTGAACATTTTATTCCTTTTAATCATATAAATTTATAAAAGTCCTAGAGTCAGTTTTAAATAAAAATAAATAAATAAATACGTGTTTTTGGTAGTGTATAGTTCAAACTCTAAGGAATAAGTTCCAGGTTGGGCCTGCTTTCACCCTTACTGGCTTAAGCTGAAAACATTTTGGTCCTTGCTGACATGATAGCATCATGCTGCAGATCCGTGATGCTATGATGCTAATCTTCAGTTCCACCACGTCCTAAATGTACGCTTTTGAATTGAGATCTGACTGTGGAGGCCATTTGTATAGGGTGAACTCGTGGTCATGTTCAGGAAGCCATTTGAAGATGATTTGCGCTTTGTGACATGGAGCGTCATCTTGTTGGAAGCAGCCACCAGAAGATGCGTACACTGGGGTCATAAAGGGATCTAGTCAGGAACAATACTTAGGTCGGCTGTGGTGTTTAAATGATGCTCATTCGATACTAAGGGGCTAAGAAAATATGCCTCACAGCAACCGCCGCTAGCAAGATCTACTGATACATGGCAGGGTGGATCCATGCATCGTACCCGGTGTGATCTTCTGCTGTTGTAGCCTATCCACTTCAAGATTCAGCATGTTGGTCATTAAGATGCTCTTCTGCATACCTTAGTTATGACAAGTGGTTATTTGACTTTCTTTTGCCTTCTTATCAGCTGTTTTGACATTCTCATCTGATCCCTGGCAACAACAAGGCATTGTCGCCCAGAGAATCGCTGCTTACTGCACATTCTCTCTCTTTCTCTCACTTGGGCATGAAATCAGTCCATTCTCTGTAAACCCTGGAGATGGTTTTGTGGGAAAATCCCAGCAGATACTCAGACCAACAACCACATTCTAAGTCACCTAAGTCCCCTTTCTTATCCTCTCCATGCTCAGTTTGAACTTCATCATGACCACGTGTACATGCCTAAGTGAAATGAGTCACCGCTGTGTGGTTAGCTGATGTATTTGCATTAAGGAGCAGCTATCAGGTGAATCCAATTAAGCGGCTGATGAGTGTATATATCGTATTTATTTGAACTAATTCAGCGTTGTTTTAAAGCTTTAGAATCAGGAAGCCTAGAGTACTTATAGGTAATTTAAAAACAGCAATAGACTAAAAAACAACTTAAAACAATTACCTTTATTATTTCACCTTGATTCTAATAATTAGAAAACATTTACATGATAACACTTATATGTCCCAAACTCACAGATTTATCATCTTGTTACCCGCAGTGGGTCTAAGTGACAAAGTCCTGGTCTTCCCCTATGAGACGGACTTCAGCTACGTGGCCTTGATCCCTCAGAAGGAGATGGGGTTGAAGGCATTCACCCTGTGCATGCGTGTGGCCACCGAGCTGCCGGAGGAGCGACAGATCATCCTGTTCGCCTACCGCACGGCCGACTACGATGAACTCAACGTGTGGCGCGAGAAGGACGGCCGCATCTCCTTTTACCTGAGCGGCGATGGCGTCTTCTTTAACCTGCCCCCACTCACCACCTTCCGCACCAGCCTCTGCCTCACCTGGGAGTCGCGCACTGGCCTCGCCGCCTTTTGGGTGGACGGGAAGCGTAGCACCTACCAGGTCTACAAACCCGGCCACACCATCCGTCCAAAGGGCACCGTCCTCCTGGGGCAAGATCCAGACAAACACCTGGGAGGCTTGGAGGCCACGCAGAGCTTTGTGGGGGAAATGACGGATCTGAATATGTGGGACTATGTGCTCTCCAGGAGCATGATCCAGGGCTGGCACTACGGACACAAAGTCCCCAAGGGAAATGTCTTCGACTGGGCCACCATGGATTACGAGCTCACCGGGAATGTGATGGTGGTGGATGATGACTGACTCAATTTGAAGTCCAGAGCACAGATGGATGAGGCTTTGGAGGTCGGTGTTGGACTCGCGTGTCTTCTTTTCCTTCTTAGATTTAGTGTTTTATTTTGTGACCCTTTAACTGTGCTGACATGAAGTTCTTCACATTAACGTTACATTAAAACACAAAGGTAAATCTCAAGCTCAAGAGTTGGTGTTGCCAGATATGTCCATAGGGGGGCACTCTATGCCAGTTCACACCATTACAGCAACCTGTCTAAAATTATCATTTATCAATTATCATCATTTTTTTAATTATGAAAATCCAGATTTATTTAAATGTGTCAATCTTAGATTTGTTTGCATGTTTCAAAGAGAAGTGCCAAATGACACCATACACCATAATGCTTTCAGCAGCTATTAACAATATAGAATTTAAACTGAAAGCTGCAATGCAACTTCAAGTTAAGACAATTGTTTACAAATACAAATATGTATCTGCAGAATTAAACGCGCTGTAAGAAAAACACATTTGTCAGTCTGTAATGTTGAGGTTAAAACCGTGGAGGACATGCTGGAACAGCGAGCAGAGACAGGTATTATTTCTGCAGGAGACCAAATGATTTAAAGCCCACCGAGAGACAAATAGCAATCACTGTGTTTGAAATCCATTGCCGTTGCGTTGCCTTTGGTTAGCGCGCTCACTCATGAATTTTCCATGTTTCAGCTGATGTAAGAGCGCTTTTGGGTCTGAAATAAAAGGCGTGCCATGTGCATAACTAATAATGTTTGTTATTAAAGAGAGTGCTCCATCTTTGAACTCTCGCAGCTTCCTCTTCATAATCGCCTGCTTCTTTTTCCACACAAATTAAAGAGTTTTTAGTCGGTTCATATATGACGATATGGTTCAGCTCCTGATAGAAGGGGGGGGGATCAAATTTTCATAGAAATTACATATGAAAGAATACTCTCAAATCAGTGTGTTGCCATTTTCCTGTACCCAGGCACTAAAATATCAATTTTAAGCTTTAAGTGACAGCTCCTCACATGCAGTTTAAAGGTCACATTTTTACCACTGAAGCACAGCTAAATGGAAATTTACAGCACGGCGAACAAACCTAAGTGTTACTTGCAGAAAATCAAGTCGTATGGACTTCACTCACAAAGACTCCTCAGAATGAGCTCAGGGTCAGATCTTCTCCATCCAAGTGTAACACAGTAACCCCGAGTTCCAGCGCTCGCTGGCCCTGCCCGCCTGCACCACCGCCGTGACCTCTTTGCAGAGACAGCGGAGAAGTTTCCAGCATCTGAGCCCATGCAGGCTTCCTTGAGGGTGGGAAAGTGCTGCGTTCTTGTGTGTCTGTGTGTATGTGTGTGTATTCTGACCAAACCAGCCGTCGGCTTTCTCGCAGCAGCTAAATAAGGAGAAGGCAGGGCCAATGAGTTCTGACTGCGGGTCAGCAGCCAAATGTTCCACCTTCTTGGATGTTGCAATGCATCAATCGCAGTGCCCACTCACTGTGTGGTAACACCTTTGTGGACCATCTGCCCATGCCTGGCTTCTTAGCCCTCTGGTACGTACACACACACACACACACACACACACACACACAAAGAACTTATTTTTTCCTTTCTTTTGCATCTCTACCCAAGAGCGATATTTCTTCTTTTATAGATACTTTATACATTTCTATCAATATAGTTTATATTAGCTGAAATTCCAGTTTCAAAACTGTAAGAGGTTACGTAGTGACAGTGATATGACCCCTAACAAAAACAGACCAACACATCTTCAGCTACTAAGTGTTCATTTCTCCTAATTTATCTCCAAATTCAGTACATTTGTTTGCTTTATTTGATGAGAAGTCATGTGGGGACAACACCCTCGCATTTCTGCAGCAAAGGAGAACATTTTTTAAGCACTTGACATGAGGACAAAATTAGTGGCCTCCCCAATGTGAGGATAATTATTCCCTGTGTCCCCGTGCGTTGCATGTTTAATCCAACTGTACAAACAGTTGCCGGGGCCCCTCGTCCCGCTTGCGGACAGCGCTGCCAGCTCGGGCCCACGAGATCTGCATATTGGCCCACGGTGCTGAGGAAGCTGTCGGAGGCGAGGCGGTGCCACTGAGTGCGTGTTTGTGCGCAGGGAGCTGGTGAAGATGTTTTCCACGCGAGAGGAGATAGACGGCAAGAGGGAGCCCCGTGCGAGCCGGCGAGGGGGAGACAGAAGGAGGGCCGTTCTGGCTTCCTTCAAGCAACTCCAAATAGATTTCCAGGCAAAACATATTTGCATACGCAAGACAGTGCTACGAGCTATCCGAGTGAGCCGTGGCATGTGTGCACTGAACAGATGGGTAATTTTTTTAGAGCTTTCTTGCAGAAATTTCAGCCCATTAAATTGAGGATCTTGGGCATTATTCAGCCTTCTATTTTTTGTTCCTTTTCATAAGGCACAGAAAGAATTATCCACCTTTGTTTGACAGATTTAGTGCATGACGTATGAATCAAAAATATGAGAGGAAATCTACAGACTTTGAACATCAGCTTGGGAATTCATTCACTGACAAAAGCATATGACATATATGAAGGTTTAGCAGAGGGCAGAGAAGACTGTCACTTCTGCAAAGACGCCTGTCACTACAAACTTTACAAAACTGAAAGAAAAAAAAAACCCTTTAGAAAAAAGAGCATTTTGCCACAATAAACCAAGTAAACGTGCACAATTGGGTTTTATAAAATCTTATGATTTTCAAATCTACAAACGAAATCCTGATGTTAGGGCTGACGTTGTGACCTGATTGTCAGGTTGCTGCGTTCTCTCTCCCTCTCTCTGAGGTTGTAATCTGCCAGTATGGGCGCTAAGTCCTCCCCCTCTGGGCTGTATGAAAAATTCACCAGGCCTTCCCATTAGAGTCAGTCTGAATCAGGGAGCAGGCGTTACAGCGGCCACTCACATGACACTTTTATCACTCGGCATTTAGCGACGCAGATGTTACGTTTATAAAAACACAAAACCACAGCAGAGGTCGTTTCTTCAGTCGAGCCGAGCGTCTTCTGTGTGATCAGCGGTTACCGGTGGATTGCTTAAATGAAAAAAACAAAACAAAAAACAGCTAGAGTGCTGTATTTGCTTCCCAGTGCAGGATTTTCACACTGATGGTGCGAGACCTGACCTTTTCTAGGAGTGAGTGTGTGAGAGCAGTTGGCTGCGTCCGGTGTGATACCTCCAGGCGGGACACCTAACACCGTACTGTGTACCTCTGAGTGCACCTTGTGTCCTCTGTCACTGTGTTTAGGGTGGGGGGAGCATACATGACAATAGCCCTATGATAAATAATATGTTCAGGCACTGTGTCAGAGGGGTTGGTCCCCTGTAAAGGCTACAAGTATTAGTGTCACTGCGTTACATTTAGGGGTAAACCGTTTAGAATTAAAGGGAAATTGCACTTAATTTAAATGTAAAGACTGCCTTACACACTAAGGGGACTATTATAGAGTATGTGATGTATGCTGGAGGCTTTCTTATATATACACAAAAAATTAACTGTCAAAAGCAGAAGAAAAGAACATTAATAGTGAGTATAGTTTGAATAAATACACAGTTTTGACCTGAAATAGGCTCAGATCAGCTGCTCCTCTGGGCTCGGCTCTTCTTCAGGGTTCAGCTTTTCTTTGTCTTATCTGTATCATCTGGCACATTTGGGAAGCTTTGGAGGGTCACTCATAGCCACAGCTTATGTATTTGAACATCAGCTGGTGGTGAAATGTGCTTTTATTAGAAGCCAATTGAATTCAGTGAAATTCCCCTTAAATTTTGTCCCTTTAAAAAAATAAATAAATATTGGATTTATTGAAAAATAGCCAAACATTCACTGGTTTCATTTTCTGAAATGTGATAATTTGTCTCACATTTAAAAGATATTAACTATGTATATTTACCTGTATTAAATTCGTATATAAATTAATTCATGCAGCACTGTTATCAGTCATCTGATGGGGATGTTACTGTTGCCACTAAATACTCCACGGTATCATTATATTTAACAAAACCAGCAATATTCAGACCTTTAAATTCCTCTGCATCCGTCCACCGCAACACATTTAACTGTTCCTGTCTGCTCCACCCCAAAGGAAAGCAGCATCAGAGGAACAGAGGAGCGCGAGAGGCTCTGCGGTTGAGTGCGTTGTGGCTTTTAGTTGTGAATTCCCCTCCGTCGCCTCTGGGCTGGCCTCTGCTGTGAACATATGAGCCATGCCACAGCGTGTGGTGCTGGGAGATGGTCCAGGGCCTCCTGATTAAATATTACAGCCCTCTAAATGGATGGAGATTAGCCTCTGTGGGAATGTTAGGGCTTAATTTACCCCCGGGCCAGATGTGTGTGTGTGTGTATGTGTGCGGGTGGGCCTTTGTAGATGTGAAAGGCAGAGAGGGTACGGGCTGTTGTTTCTTTGCCCCAGTGTAATGAACCGGTAGGTCACTGTTCTGTGGTTTCACAGTGAGCAGCTTAACAGGATAAGCCATTTTAATCAGTTAACAACTTTAAGGTTTTTATTTCATTTTCAGTTCTGTTTTTTTTTTCAAGTTCAAGCTATGAAAATATCTTTTTTTTCATGAGTGAAGCGTACCATCACACAGGATCTGATTAAATGGGCCAATTCTCATATATAGTGCTTTTCTACTCTTCCACCTAAGTGCCACATACAGCACGTCTCATTCTCACGTACAGTTTTTTATTACTACCGCCAAGCCCTTGAAGAAACTTGGGGTTCAGTATCTTTCCAGACACTTGAGCGGCCAGGGATCAAACCACCAAACCCTATCAGTCGACAACCTGATGGACAACCTTCTGAGCCACGACCGCACATAAGTCGTAGGCAGAAATTGTTGGTTTTTTTTTATTTTTTTAAATAGAAAAATGCTTGTCTCATGAGGCTGAGACGCACAACAATAAAAAAAAAAGAGAATAATATAAGGGAAAAAAGCATCATCTGTAAATAAATACAGCCAAAACTAAAGATATGATCGACACATCGAGAAAGCTCACATACTTTGCAACCACGCACACATAAACTCAAACATTAGTGCAGCGTAAATATGCTGAAATAAGTTAGCAGTGGGGGTGGGCAGTCCTTAGAAACAGGAAAAACTGTAAAACTTATGAAAATACAGTTAAAACTTCAAAAACCTATACAGTCTCAGTCGTCGTCGGCCCGATTCTGGCTCCCGAACCTTATGTTTGACACCCCTAATCTGGACTTAGAGGGCCTTTGAGTCTTCTACCCTGCATGTTTTTACTTATTTATTCCATGTACTACGGATTTTTACAGCCTGACTTCACACTAAGACATGCAGTGTAAAAAACCACTTTCAGTTATATGATAGTCCATTTCTTTACAGGATAGCCAACACAGGCTCAGGGCTTTGGCAGCTGTGTCCTTCCTCCACAGAGGAGTTCACACCCCGGCATCCACAGTCACTCTATTTGAGTACAGATATCAGTCACAGCAATTTATTCACACGTATGGAATAAATTACTGTCATCTTAATTGCGGTCTGTTGTCTGTGATCTGTTATGCCATTGCAACATTCGCTCTGAATTATTGATCACTTGGTTTTGTAGTTCACTGTGTTCAAAGTGCTTTTAAGGATGTGAGTGCATGTTTTGAGGTCTTTGCATGTAAACCCAGAATTTTATTATTTATAAACGTGCATGTATGCTTTATGGTAAAGGGGATCTACTTAAGCCGTCCGCCCGGTCTTGTCACCTTGATTGTGCGTGCGCTCACAAACACTGTCAGATAAACATATGTTCTTCCCAGTCTTCTTCTGCAGAAGTGTGCATCAGATGTATCACTCCAAGGCCTTAATTCTCTCTTAATTTTCCTCTCTTATTGGGCAAACACATTCATCAGACTCCACATATGTGTACAGCAGTCACAGACAATGACTGTTGGATGTAAACACTCCACATGTGCACATGCACAGAGAAACACCATGTCACAGACGCACAAACCCACACACACATGCACAAGCACCCTGCGCCACTGGGCAGGGACTAGCCTGAAAGATTGAAAGCAATTAAAACTATCATCTGCAGTGGCTCTGGGCAGGCCTGTGGCTGCGAGGGGGGAGCTGCCACTGTGCATCAGCCTCTCAGTTTCAGCAACGCACAGCGACATGAGAGGAAGAGTCGCAGCCCTCTTCCAAACACACTGCCACAGCTCCTCTGGTAACATACGTGCATGCATGCTCACACAGGGCTTTGTCAAACTGCCACAAACAACCGATCCAGCTGCTGATCTTCGCCTGCTCCCTTGTCTCGCTGTCCTCTTCTGAAGGCATCCTTTAAATATATCAGCAGTGTGTCAAGTTGGATATCCGAGTTGGATACCTGCACATTTAGTGGCTGGACCGAGTTGTTTTGTAACACTCTGACATTTTAGGATTTAGTGTAGGTACACTGTGCCCGGCTTCGTAATGGCCTGGCCTGAAGCAGGAGGAACCGACGTGTCTCTAGAGGTGAAGTCACACACAGTGAAGAGACGAAAAAGTTTAAGCGATATGAAACGATGGTGCAAGATGCCTTTGGTACCCAGATAAATGCTTGCTTTTTTTTTTTTTTCATGTGCATACCAGCACAAATAGTCAGGAGAGCCTTGGGTACACGAGTTAGCAAATAGCGGAAATATCTATTGTTGCAGTAAGTACTCTTGTGCTTTGGGATTGTTGCACAGAGGCGCGCACACACCTGCACACACCTGCACACGGGGCTCATCAGTCTGATCTCATTAAGTGGGAGTGCTGTAACTCCCAGCTGTTTAGGTCAAACTTGGAGCGGTTTACCTGCGTTCACACAGGAGCGGTGGCTGTCTGGTTCAGTCTGGACTGGCCCTTAACAAGTCTCCTCAGGACAACCAAACCGCCATTATCAACTACCGCTACCGCTTCTCTCCCTCTTCTTCTCTCTCTCCATCCTTTCCCTCCGATCAGCTCGCAACCTGTCACTCTCACTTAGCGTCGACATTAGCACCGGTGCTTTCCTCATCCTGGTTTCCTCATCCTTCACCCCTCCCCGCCACCATCTCCCCTTGGTGTGTTTGAATACATATCTCCGATACTCAGCCCCTACTTAATTTGACAGGCCCCTGTTTTGTCAGTCTGACAGGCCAATAGCAAGACACTAATAGGCCACAGAGACCACCAGCAAAGGCACCAGCCAGGGCGGCCCCTGCGGTGCCAGTCCCCATCACCCTCTATGTCTCTCGGGGCGATCCAGGCAGGAGGGAGGAAAGGGACGAGGGGGTCATGGCTGGGGTGGTCAAGCAGCGGTGCTGTCACACAAGTCCACAGCAGACTGGTCTAGGCACGAGTACTGACACCCATCACCGCTCCTCTGTAGCCCCCGCCACCGTGCGCACACATAAGAGGGTAAAAAGAGCAGCCAGTGGGGGTATCCAGGGATCTAATGATCGCACCTGCCACTCACAGCCATGGCTGCAGTCGTCACAGAGATGGTGGCTCTGCTTGTTTTAGTGATGGACCCACTGAGGAGCAGCTGGGACAGAGATATGTGTGTGTGTGTGTGTGTTTCCCTTTAGGCCACCTGTCTGACTGATTGTAACCCGCTGAACTCTGATCACAGTTAATTGGTGGCCAGTAGTGCTGAGAGGTAGTACCCTAAATTTGAGACCATGGCTATTGTTTATCTTTTGTTCTCTTCCCATACAGGTCCCACTGAAGTTATGACTTGATACTGATCTAATTTTCTTTAGTTTTCAGATACGAATGAGGGTTCCTGCTCCCATTAGGCTCAAAATTGATTTTTTTTTTAACCAAACTAATCTGGAGGTGGAATTATGAGAATTTCATCGCAGAGAATTTTGGCCTGTTTTTGCTTCAGTCTGTTCTGTTTATGGAACAGCTGCACATAGAGCCATCAGTTTCCATACAGATTAAGCTTAATTTCTTGAGGATGCTATCACTTGGCGATCCCCTGACTTCTCACCAGTGAAAATTTTAGGTGAACGACTTTTATGATCCCTTTTGGTTTGACAGTAATAGCTTCAAATTGTCACAATTTGTTTTATGGCTCAGTATTTGGACTTTGTGTTTAGTCCATAGACTGTATATAAACCATGGATATATTGTCCACAATGCCCTCCTTGACATCGTTTTGTGAAGTCCCATTTTGCCATCTCTGATTCTGAAGCCAGAAAAGATACAGACGAGAAAGTTGAGTGATAAGTAATCAGCTAATTATCACATCGATTGCTAAGGTGAAAACATGAACATGAATACAGACTTTTTAACATATTATATTTAAAGCCAACAAGCTAAGCATAATAATTACCAGATAATATGAACATAGAAGTCCAGTTCTGTGAGCCTGCAAGTCAAATTGACCACGTCATTTCAGTCCCTGAGGCTGCTGCTGCTTTGTTCAGCCCTCATTAGGAAATATCACAATGCTAGCACTAAGACGTGGATCATTTGCATCACTGTGCTTGTTTAAAATTAGTATGTGAGTGCTGTTATAGTAAATGTGATATCTAAGCATCTACAATTATAGTAAAAAAGAAAGTAGATCATCTTTGCTTACCAGGACATAATTAAAAATAATTTAGCTCTTAGCAGGTCTTAAAATGAGATACATAAGTACAACGTCAATCAAACCAACCACAACATATAACATATCACAGCATGTCACTATTTAACCAAAATTTAGCCAAAATGCAGAAGTAGTGTGTGAAAAACCCAAGTGCATTCTTACTGCTTTCATAGCAAAAGAGGAAGTATTAAGAAGGTATGAGCATCTCCATAAAGGCAGAGGTTTAGGCAATTTGCAGGTCTGGAGCATTCATTACTGCTCATCAATCTGGGAAAAGTTATTTCACATTCAGACATTCAAGACTACCAGGATTGGATGTCCCAGCAAATTCACCGCAAGGTCAGACTGTGCAATGCTTAGAAAAACTGCAACAAAAAAAAGAAAAAAAAAAGGCATCAGTTAGCATGTTAAATGTTTATGAGAGTACAGTTAGAAAAAGACTGAACAAGTATGGCTTGTTTGGAACTAATGCCAGGAGAAAGCTTCTTCTTTGTATTTGCATTGGAACAAACCAGAAGAACAAGGATCTTTGGACAGATGGAACCAAAGTGGAGATGTTTGGTCATAATGCACAGACACAAACCTAAACACAGCATATCAGCTTAAACACCTCGTACAGTACAAGCTGTCAAGCACAGTGATAGAGGGGCTTGTTTTGCAGCCATGACACCACGGCACCTTGCAGTCATTGAGTCGGACATTCAGTCTGTCTGACTGCTAAAGCTTGGCCCAAACTGTGTCCTGCTACATCACAGTGATCAGAAGCACAACAGTAAATCTACAACAGAGTGGCCGAATGTCATAGAAGAAAACAATTACTCCAACTCCACCAAAGTTGATTCTACAAGCTATTGAATCATGGAGTGAAAGAACCAAATGAATGTCCTGAATGCAAAACAATAACGCAGAGAGGGTGTAGCGTCTATTTCACACATCTGTATGTACCTCTGGATTAATCTACAAATTGAGTAACTGAATTCTGTTAGCACGACATGTGTATATATATATATATATATATATATATATATATATGTATATATATATATATATATATATATATATATATATATATATATTTAAATTATATATATATATATATTTAAATTATATATATATATATATATATATATATATATATATATAATTTAAATATATAACAGAATAATATGGTTGATAATATGTTTCCAGAATCCTCTACACAAGTGTAGAGTGTTTAGAGTGTTTATTATTTTAGAGGTTTGTCATCGGTGTCAACATTTTTTTTTTAAAATCAATAAAATGATTTCTTCA
>VUQR01013870.1:14682-39442 GCA_015108515.1 Hemichromis elongatus | reverse complement strand
GTGACCTGAATTTGCCTACGTTGTGCAAAAGGTGAAGCAGCTCCTAAAGTCAAAGCGCCATCGGCCGGGTTACCTGCACGCCTACTAAGGTCAGGGCTGCGGAGCCGACCTCCACACAAACTAAACTTGAGACCTGTCTCCCCCGAGGACTGCCACAGAGAGCAGGGCTGCCCCACGTCTTTTAGCCCCGTCACCACCATCACACTCCAGACGCACCAACAAAGGTCAGCTGCCACGACCAGAAGAGCCACCACTGGATGTTTGACCTCAAGAGAACAGGCAAAAAATGACTGTCCGCTCACTTTAACAGCAAATTCAAGATTTGCTGAATATCACACGTTTTCTTTCTTTCCTGCTAAGGAAACAACAATAAGCATTGAATTTATGCATTAAATTTCTGCAACAGACAGCCGAGCTCTCTGGCCTTCACCCTATGACAGCTGGGAAAGGTGACCTTGAAGTGGATATGCAGAAGACGATGGGCGGATGGAAGTTGTATGAATTATCATATCATTAAATAAGAAGATCAAAAACAACATTCCTCTTCTTTTATCTATTTTAGGTTTTAATCTTATAATTAGAATACAATAGTCTTTATTGTTGCTAGACTAAATTTAGACCTGTACCTCTCCTATGACAATAAAAAAAATAGTAAAAGAACCCCCCCCATAAATATATAATAATAATAATGATAAATAGCTTATTGAACCAGAGGCAATGATTATATAATGAGGGTACTGAAAGCTGCTATCAGTGCTAGAAAGAAAGAATAATATTAATCTTTTATTTGTAGATTTTCTCCTTGAAGAAAAGCTGGAAAAAAAATCTGCCTTTTATTTACAGAAGATTTCTGCAAAAGCATCCAGAAAAAGCAAAACGTTGATACTGACTGTGAAATGAAATAATCTGAATGCTTCTTAGAAACATGCGTTTGTGGCCTGTTTGGGTTTTTTTCTTTCTTGCTTCGGGAACAGTAAGAGCCAAGCTGACAGCGCCCTCATGTGGACAAAGCGAGATGAACAACCCTGAGGTTAGTGCTGACACACAAAGGAAAACAGCATGAATAATAGAAACAATAGAAACTCACCAGGTTTTATTTTGCATAATGTTGGTTATATTTTCTCAAACATCAGACACTAAGACAAAATTGCGTTACGATCATCACAGATCAGCCCTCGACTACACATCGATCGATACACTCACATGTTTACATGAACGTTCACATGAAGTGTTAGCAAGTATATTTTATCTGCTTTGATTCATCTAATTCAGTAATTGTAATTTGAAGGGCAGAATATTTTTACATCAGCCTGCTCCCTGTATGCATTAAGCTTAAATAGATATTAAGATTTGGGGAAAACCCTAAACAGTAAAGAAGACATATTTTTATGATAGCAATATATGAAATAATGTCAAAAGCTCTCTCATAGTAATGAACATCCACCATCCATTCACAGTATGTGTTTAGCTGTTGTAGCTACAACTTATTTCTCCTCAAAAGGCCAATAAGGCTTGCTGCACTTGCTGCAGATTTCTCGGGCCTGACCTCAGTGCAGTCTTGAAGGAGCTGTGATGTCAAGATGCTGTGAGCTGTTCTGTTTCTGCTCAATACCTCAGTCTGCTGTACTCTTGGCTTTAAAGGCGGCTCTCAGAGGTTCTGTGGTGGCCAAACCATGCTGTTAGCACGATCCCTGATAACGAACTACAATCAACTTGTAGAAGAACAGAGTGATCCCAGGTGGATCGCTTAGGTTGAAACGCCTGGACCGAGAATTCAGAGACCTGGACATCCTGGATGCTCAAAAACACATCCACCCCAACGCAAGTGCTCACCTATGAACCCTCCTTCTGATCCACAGCACATTTGTAGGTATTTCTGAAACTCCTTGCAGTTCAATTCATCTCTCAACATGATCAAGTCAGCTGTGAAGAGGTTGGAGGTCTTAGGCATTTCAATCCCTTAGAAATAACATCCAGGAGTTCTCCTGGGGCTTTCCCCCGTTTATAAAGAAATCTCTGTAGAATAACCGCAGATTGCTAAGAGGCAGGGCTCAGCTTAAGAGAGCAGAAGTTTTTTGTTTTTGTAGCATCTCTTGCGATTTAAGTTTTGTGCGAAACTAATTTAAAACAGGTTAACTTGAAAAGGATCCAAATGATCTGAACCTAACCTAGCCTCATGGAGTGTAGTACCCTGGAAGTGGTTATGACTGGACGCAAATGTTGGAGATGAGGAGAGATTTCTCAGAGACAGTTGATCTTTTTGTACATTTATTTTTTAAGCCATAACCACTGTAGTATCCAGCAATGGATTCTGGAGTTAAAGGCACAGGTAGCACCGGGCAGCACTGACTGACATTGGACATCCTGACAAACTGAGCATCGGAGTGGGAAAAAGAAGTGATTTAAGTTACTCCGAACCTGGCATGGTTGTTGGTGCCAGACAGGCTGAAAAATAGAAACTATTAGTGAGCTCTCGGTAAAAATACCTTCTTGATGCCAGAGATCAGAGAATGGCAAGCCTGAAGTCTTCAATTTTCAGGAAATGTGGGACTCCTTAGAATCAGCTGAGCATCATTTAAGCACCACAGCTTACCTGAGTACCGTTACTGACCATGTCCATCACTTTATCACCTATCTGCTGAAAGTGTTATCCTGCAGGAAGTGGCTATGGCACAAAGCTCAAAGTGTTCTGTACTCAGAAGGCCTCCAGTCAATCTAACAGAGCACCTTTGGGATCTCATCATGGAAACTGCGTGAAGCCAACATATTAATATGGACCAAAATCTCAGAGAAACCTTTTCAGCACTTCTTGAATCCATAAAAGAATTAAAGGCAGCTCTGAAGACAATCAGCGAGTCCAGCCTGGTACTGGAAACGTGTACTTATTCAAGTGTCCAGTGAGTAGGTTCATCCACCACGGACTCACGTCTTACAGCTAAATGTACATTTATTCATTAATATTTTCAGGAGTCGATGCAATGTTCTATGTTTATTTACAGGGCACAAACTGTTTAAACCCAAGTCTGTAAAAAGAAATATACGATCCACAGATTTTTAAACACTTCATTTATTTGACGTTATACATTCAAATGAAAATAAAAAATATTCATATATATTTCTTATAGAGCTAGAGAGCAAGGTACAAGTTTTAAAACAAAACACAGAAGTTTTCCGTGTGGCATATATTTATATACACAAGGCGTGGTTTGAATACTATACAGTGTGTATCCATAGCTGCACAGGTTTCATGGATGTCTATATTCTTCACTCAGTTGAGGCACGACTAGATTTGAGTAAGAGGTCAGGGACTGGGCCAAGTGCTTCAAGACTGCCGCTTACAGTAAAACATCTCAATCTCAGCATCTCAACAGTAGGACTTGCAAAGCGAAGCTTATAAGTGTCTAGAGCGCCACACTAAAGCAAAAAAAAACTAGGAAAAGGAGGCAACGTGATCATGCAAATTCAAAAAACAGGTTCAGGTTTAGTGAGATGATAATTCTCACGGTGAAGTCGAAAACCGAGCAAACACAAAGGCCGGAATTTGAGAAATTAGAAATAAATTCCAGTATCGCCAACAAATCACGGCTGGTCACCTAATGTGGCCCGAGTCAGCATGTTTGGTTGCACTGCAATAAATCGACTGGAAGTCACTACACCGATTCTGAGACGAATAAAAACAAGCCTCCTCAAGTAGTCAAAAGGTAAGTGCAATCTCACCTCCCCCGCCCCCCTTCCACACGCAGACACACCGTTTTATAAAACACTCATACATCATATCAAGGTAAGCATCACATTGTTTTCCAATATCAATCAAATAGTACAGCAGATGCCCCAACAATCAATAGCAAACCATATTCTACATGTGTCCAGTAGTTATGTACAGGAGAACTGGTGCAACATTAAGCACATTAAAAATTATTAGATATAGACACTATTACAATAATAAAATACAGCAGATACTTAATTCATATTGGGATATATTTATATTTATATATTACTCATAATATGTATTGCTGTCAGTTTGGCATTTTGGAGGATCAACAGAAAAGCTGTAATCTAATCTCTCTCACAGCGGATTTGACACAACTGCAACTTGGCCTGATTGTAAGTGTATGTAGAATTAAAAAGAGACGAGATCAAGCTAAAAGGTGAAAGAGGTTTACAACAGATAGGTTAAAGTCCTTGATCTCCAACCACCCCAACATCTTCAGCCCGTGGCTGGCACGGCCGGGGCAAACAAACAAAGACAGAGGAGAGGGAAAAAAAAAACCCCCCAAAACAAACAACTTTTCAGGTTAAATCTTTCTGGAATCTTTTGCCTCAAAAAGCTTCATGCGCTCCTGCACAGTGAGTCCCTCCTTCAGGCTCTGTTAAAGACAAACAAAGTCATTAATGTTATGAGACAATCACACGCATGTGGGCAGAAAAGAGCGAACACACAAACACACACAGACACAGAGGAGAAAACCCACAAAGTCAGAAACAACAAAACAGTCACAGCTTCTAATCCCAGATGTGTTCCGCTCGACACACTTAGGTTAAAACACACGACGTAGAGGACAAATATGAATGGATATGGTCATGCCACATAAATGCAGTACAGAGGAAAAGTCTTGAGCCAGACCTTATTCAATTTATATTCTGCTTGGAAAAATGGGAAGTTTAGTGCTGCAATTTATATTTGACATCACTGGCTTTACTCTGCAACACAGCTTATAAACTCTTAGCCAAGCTTTTTCTGTTTTCTTTAATTAGTTTTTAGGAAAAAGTTCTCCAGGTTTCTTGAAGATCATTCGAAGCTCTTTGGATGTTTCTGCCTTTTCACTGCTGCAATAATATCTGGAGTCTGGACTCTGAGGAGGCCAGTGTATTCTTGTCATGCTGAAAAATGAAACCATCACCAATCATATGCTTTATAGATGTTTCTTACGCTGGATCAAAATCTGATGGTACTTGTCTGTGTGCCCCAACAAGATCGCCAAAACCACTGGCTGAGATGCAGCCCCTCACCATGAAACAGCTGCGCACACTCACTGTTGAGACTCTCTCCCAACTTTCTCTGTATGTACTGATGGATTCATAACTCCATCAGACCTGCTGCCACTGATTTTCAGCTCAGTTTTTGTGGAACTTGTCATTTTTTCCCCCCGTTTCCCTACGTTAACCTCCTAGGACCTGGCGTCCACATATGTGGACATCACATTTTGCTTCCTCTAGACCAAAACACTAAATTTTGCTCTACAAGGGCTGGATATCCACCTACGAGGCCCTTCTGACGAAGCTTCAAATGATTTTTTCCATATTTTTTAGGCCACCAATTAGATTTCAGGACTCACTGCACACCATGCTGAGACAGTCTCTCTTATTGATGTAAAAATATTCATTGTTCCTGTCCAACTGTATTAGCTTGGCATTTGTTGCAGATTCAACTAAACAAACAGCACAAACACATTTGATTCAAGTCAGCGGTGAGTGGCTTAAAAACAGGAAAACACTAATCAGAAAAAGGTACCAGGGACAAGGACTCGGAAAGCCTGAAGAACTATTCCTCAAGACCACTTTAAAAACAACTGAACTGAACAATTAAACATCTGGCTCCTTGGAAGCAAAATGAAGAAATGAGGAGGTGACTCAAGACTTTTGCACAGTACCATAAGAGTGTACAACACCAAAACAGCTTCAAACAGAAAAAACTGTTAACGTACAAAACATTTTTAAATAAAGAAAAACAACAGAACAAAAAACAAAAGACAGCTGGGAGTCCTCAGAGAGTACCTGGCACAGTTCAGTACCTCACTGATTTTAAAGAGCTAGTCTTTTAATTGTTTCTGCAGTCACAGGAGGAGAGGACTCTAACCAAAAATGTTTTGATGAGTTTCACCCTCACACCTGTGAACTCAACTGAAATTTCATATCTCGATCGCTCACAGTAGAGCCAAAAGAAAGAGTTTGGGGGGCAAAGGGGAGATGAAATCATGCGAAGTTAGGTAGGTAGGCATGTAGGGCATGCTGTTTAACTATCACATTATACCTACAGCATATGTTGGGGTGGGGGTTGGGAGGGGATCACCCCACAATGGGAGTGTCAGCTATCCCATGAGACCTGCTCGGTGACAGACTGACGGATAAAACAGACAGATGAAACACTTGAAGCACTTTCAGTAAAACATGACCTCTGACCGACTCCGAACACGTTTCTACCGCGGAAGCGACAAATGACACGGCAAACACTCACCTTTGACCTCACACCTCGTGAATGCCTGGAGCTCGCCGACTGTTCTTTTTTCATGAAATCTGGGTTACTTTTGGACTTCATGATATCTAAAAACACAATAAAAACCCTTTTATTAAAATTACCTTCAGGTGGTGATGCTGCTTCTATAACGGACGGCGTCTGTTCACGCAGACGGCCGGGGTTTGCATTTAAGCAGTAATCTTAAAACAACATTTTTATTTAACTTCACCAAGAGGAAGACACAAACAGATAGCAACGCAATGCTAAAAACATTTAGAGGCATTTTTTCCCAGTTCAAACCAACAAAGAGCCAATCCCTTCGTGGCACTAATGGTGTTTAATTGGATAGTTGTAACATGTTAATAATAAAATCAGTCTTGCTCAGCCTTTGGTTGTTACCATGTAAGTAGACTTCACGCATATAAAATGAACCGGGAACTAAAAAGAACAAAGATTAAAGTCAAAATAAGCATTTTCTACTCACCGTATCCGGACGTAACCGTTCCATCGACAGTCCTCTCACCTAAAGCTTCTGTGGCAATGAGCAACTTCTCCTTCAGTTTGCTGATGTCGCAGTCTGCTTTTGCTTTTACAATGCTGAGTTCTGTGTAGATGTCCTTGTATTTGTCTGTGGCATATTTCTTGTCCTGGTAAAATGATCGGGGATGAATATCTGGTCTCAGATTTTTTAATCATTCTCAGGATGTGCTTACCCTTAAAGCAGACTGGAGCTCATCTTTCAGAGAGTGGATTTCTTGTTTGAGATACTGGATCTCAGACTCCTTTATTCGTAACAATACCTACAAGACAGGGAGAAGCACTTAGTCGTGTTGTTGAGCAACATGACTGCCTTTGTATGTGTGTGTGCGCTTGTTTAAACATACCTCCAGTTCATATACATCTTTGCCCTGGGAAAGCGATGAGTGAGCGGTTTCCCTACTAAAACAGGAGCGCATCCGAGTGATCTCTACAGTCAGCCGGTTATTTAATTCCTGTTAGAAAAATGGAGAAGTATTCAAACCTGTGGACAAAAACAGGTTTGTATTCACAGTACATGTGCTGCAGGGTTGTGGAGTCTGACCTGGTTGTGTGCATTTAGCTCCTGGTTCTCTCTCTGACACTGCCTGAGGGCCTGCCTCTCGGCCTCCAGCGCCTGAGCCAGGTGAGCGTTCTCCAGACATTTCTGAGAGTACTGCTCTGACAGCACCTCCAGTTCTCTCTGGATGGACTGCAGCTCCTCCCTACACAGTCAGATAATCAGTGTCAACATGCATTGGTGTTTTTCATAGTGCAGAAGCGAGAAGATTATTTGATTATATCATAATAATAATACTGGTTTTCCCAAAAGCATCAACCGCAAGACACCGGTACAGTCAAGATTAAACGCTGAAACCCAACTGATACATACAGTAAAGACACTGGTACCTAATCATAACCTAAACTCTGTGGGGCTCTTTTTTTTTTAGTATCTGAACGATTTCCCATTTGCAAAGTTTAGGTTTCCCCTCGTAAAACATACTCGTATTGCAAGCGAAGTTCATCGATGTCAGAGTTCAGTCCGCTTATTTGAGAGCGCTGGGTTTTTTCCAGTTCCTCCTTGTGCGCATTCTTCATAGCTTCAATAGCTACATAAAAAATATAGCACATATATCTAGTCACTGCATGACAGCCTTCAAAGCACAGCAGCTACGAGCGATGAGACACTTTCTTTACCAGCAATCGTGGCAGCCGTCTCCTCAGCCAATAACCTCTCTCGCTCTTCCATGAGTTTGGAAATCTCCCTCTGATGCTGCCTCTGGAGGTCTTCGATCACCTTCTGGTGCGTCTCCTCCATTGCGGCAAAGCCACGCTCACATGTGGCCTAAGGGAAGAAAAAGTCAATCACCTGTCATTGCGAAAAGAATTACTCACTCGCTGCAGCTACATTTTAATTTTTGACTACAGATTTAGTAAATTATCTATAACTCACTCGACTGCATGCAAAATCAGTGATAGAGGCCATGCAAGATTTTAAGAAGTAGAAATCGGCTATGTTAGTAACAGAGCAAGTTAAAGCAGTGAGATTCTAGGCTAGCCAAGCTGCAGTATATACTGATAGACTCTTACTCTGATGGGCTACTTTATTCTGAAAGTGGGAAATGGTATGATTTCTGATGCCCAAATAAGTCTTTAAAATAAACTGAAAAACAATTTGACAATTTGTGTCAGAAAGGACTCAAGACAACCTGCTATTGGTTGCTTTGTTCTTTGTTTGAAACAAAAAAGGATGTCCCCAGCTGATCATCAGGATTTGAGGAACTCACCGAAAGATCAGAACTTTCCTGAGACAATAAACCCATAGTTTATATCTATATCTCTATATGTCTATATAGATTGGTATAGATATAAAAACATTTTAGAAACATCATTCTAAGACGCTGATGCAAGCTAAATATTCTATTAGTTTAATAGTCTTTAATAGACTATTAGTCTAATTAACAGACTACTTCTATTAGTCTATTAATTACCAACATTTTCATTAGCAGAGACTGTATATAAAAGATGGACATACCTATTGATGTCATATATTGTCATATATATAGCTTGAAGCTTGAAGGCCTGACTAAGCTGACAACAGCATTTTGGACATCAAAAATTTTAACTTACAAAATAAATTCCTGTTGTATTCAATATGCTGAGGCCACTAACTCATTATGTATGCGTCTCCCTCTGCTGTTCATTGGAAATATTGCACATTTAAGACACTTCAGTTTTAAAAACCTAAAATAGAGGAGTCAAACATGAGGCCCAGTAGCCAGAATCTGATTGGCAATCTGCCTTACTGGATGGCTTTGGAAAATATAGAGTATGTACATTTTGGACGTTTAGCTGTATTTTAATAAGTGGCCATTTCATTTTGGCCATTCATACCATGCCAAAGTAATTAAGTAATAGCTAAAGAATTAAATTACAGAAACCCCCCACCCTCAAATCGACTATAGACATTTATGTTTTGTTTCTTTTTTGTTTATTTGTTTATTTCTTTGTTTTTCACTGGAGCAACTATTTTATAGAGAGGTTATTTTCTGTAACTTAAAAACTTTCTGCTTTACAATTACAGACCAGTCCGGCTAATGACCTACCAGAACTTGGTGTGATTTCACATATTTATTTCTTACAACTTAAGCCCAGAGGGTAGTGCTAAAAGATTTTTTTTTAAAAATTATTTTTTTTTAAACAGCAGCTTTTCTATATGAGGTAGAACAACTGAGACATAATGTAGAAAATACACTTCTTTTACTTGTATAAAGATATCTCTGGGATTAAATGTGTAGTTAAACTTCTTTACATTGACAGAAAGGGAAGTTTCACCGCTCCAGCTCGTCAGAGATCAAAGAGGTTTGACCTAGAGGTTATTTCCATGCTTTACATACAGTCTACAGTTACCACAGTGGCTTTGATTTATCACTTAGGAGTTTAGGACATCCTTTAAAGCTCCAGTTACAATCATTCTATTCTACAGCCCACAGATGACGCAACTGTTCAATTTAAACATGTTTCACTCATCTCAAATCACACCATTTCCCAATTCCTAATCCTCGGTTACTAGAATCACCAGTCACTGAGGATCAGAAATCAAAGAATCAAAGTCAACTTTTTCTTTTGTGGCTATGTAACTACTGATCTCTCTCCCTTTAAAAGGGTTTATTCATTAAAATGGTAAAATGAAAGAGCAAAAACCTTGAGGCTTTCAAAGTCTCTCTGGTATTTCTCTCTCAGGCTGGCCACATCTCCTTCAAGGTGCTTGTTCTCCAGTTCGTCCCTCATATTATTCATCTGAGTCTCCAGTTCTTGAATGCGGTCTTTCAGAACCACCATGGAGTCCACCTCTGATATGTGCTGTACACAATCTTCTGCTTTTCCCTGCTCTTCTTCTTCCATTGGCGTAGCAGCCTCATCATAAGAAGGCGACTGTGAGACCTCAGGGTTTTGATCGTCAGGTCCGAGATCTTTGAGTCTCTGAATGTTCTCCACATACTCTGAATGTAACTTTTCAATGTTGTCCTTGTGAATATGCTGGAGCTTGCAAACTCTCATTTCAAACTGTTCCTCGAGTTTCCTCACATGACTCTCGTGCCTCTCCTCCACTGTGTCCATGTCTGCTAGCAGAACCTCTAACTTTCGTTGACTGTCGGCTGCTGTTTCCATGAGGGCCAGCTCTGTTGAGGCACGGCTTTGTTCTGCTTGGCTCAGCTCCCTTTGATGCTTCTGCTTCAGGTCTTCCGTCTCTTTCTGAAACTCTTTCTCTAGAAAGACCACTTCCTGCTGCTGCTGTGAGAGCTGATTCACACGTTTGCTGATCTCACTCTTTAGAGTCTGATTTTCCTTCTGGAGAGATTCCACCATTTGCTTGAAGTTCCGGCGCTCCTCTTGTAAAGACGCATCATATTTTTCTTGTATTGCTGTGACACTGCATGCATGCTGCTGCACGAGATCATCCATAGTTTGACTGGTCTGTTTACAATAGCCCAAGTCTTGTTCATGCATGGCCCGTAACCTACATGCCACATATGCCACTTGAGCCTGGATGAGGGCTTCCCGCATACAAAGAGATGTACTCGTGAAAAAATGTGAGGTTTGATGTCCTAGAAGAGATCGGATCATTTTAGACAGCCCAGGATGGCTTTCGCCACTTTCTAGTTCTTGGGCATACTTGTGGAGGATTGCTGCTTGTCTTTGAAGTTCATTAGCCAGGCTTTCGTGAGCATTTTGCAGTGATTCAACAGAGTCAATGGCACAAGAGGGCATTTCACCAGCCAAGTGTCTGTCTACGATTTCCTCAGCCAAGTCTCTAGCTTCTTCCATTTCGATCTGCTCCATGTACGGAGCAAGCTCCGGAGGGTGAATGTCTGCCAACCTTTGCTTGTTGAATCCGAAGGTTTTTTTTACTTCTTTTATGACCATTTTCAAATCAGGCCTTTTGGAAGCTTCAATAATTGCTTTCAGTGCCATTTCCCTTTCATAGAGGTTTTTATGAGCTATAGCTAACTCCCTTTTCAGTATTTTGAATTTGTCCTCATAGCAAAGCTTAAGGTTTTGAATTGAGTAGGCTAATTCTGCTTTAATGAAGGTGTTGAAGACAACTTTGGCATCAACATCTACATCGTCTAATACACCACCCTCTTTGGATTTAGCAACATCCGTCTCTGCTTTCTCAAGTTCTTTCCAGAACGCACTTTCTAACATCAGCTTCCTGGTCAAGACATCGGCATAAACTACAGCCAAGCAATCTTTGTCACTTCTTTTAATGTGCTCAATGTCCTCCCAGATCTCAGTAAGAGCCAGCAGGAGGTCAGACTTTGACGTTTGTATTAACAAAGCCATCTTGTTCAAGACCATTGCCTCAAATGACAAGGTTTTGGCAAAGAGGTGCATTGCCTCTCTATCTACAGCCTCTTGGGTTTGATTTGGATGGAAATCTGGTGATTGCTCTTCCAACATCTTTTGTCCCTGCCGAAGGTATAGTGATGCATTGAACAAATCCTTTTCTATCTCACATAACGAGTGCAGCTGCGTATCTGTTTTGTTTGAGCCATTGAGAATAGCCCTAACTTTCTCTCGACCGTTTTCCACACATACCAGGGCACTGGTACAATGCTTAATGCCAGCACTACTCTGTATACCAATTGCATCACTAGTCTCTTTCTCTGGGCGAGAATCCTTTTGGCCGATTTTTAAATCTATATCGGACAAGTCCTCTGCTTGGGTGGATCGTTGCCTGTCCAGATTCTGTGTTAGGTTTCTTAGCTTATCTTCTGTGGTGAGCAGTTTTGTTTCAAGAGCATGTATGATAGAGATAAACTTCTCTGGGTCATTAGTATGTGGGGCTGTGAAATCAGGAGACGCTGTTCCTGCAGTTAACTCAATATCTTCAGCTACATTCTGATTCATTTTTTGGCTCGTGTCCATGACCTCGAAATTGCCATATTTTTGACACTGAATACTAGAAAAACGTATCCTTGGTCTCTTAGCTTGGGACTCCTTATCATCTGGGGAGCTCTCTGTTGTGGATGTATTGTCTAAAGAAAGCTCTGCATTTGATAACAAGGAGGGTGATGCTCTTTCCTCCTCGCTCTGTTCTGGGATTTGCTGCCTTTCCATGTGTAGATTAGCATACCCCAGCTGTAGGGCATTGAGGTGCTGCTCCAGCTCTGCAATGCGGTCCTCAGCAACCAAAAGCTTGGCTTGCAGATCCTTCTCAGCATTACAAGGTTCAACTTTGTCCAAGAGGCTTTGAGTCATTTGACAGAGAAGCTCCTCCTTGGCTTGCAGTTTCAGCTCAGTTTCCTCTAAGCTGTTGCCAAGTGCAGTCATTTTAATAAGTGCTTCTTTTAGGTCCTCCTCCTTGCGTTCCATCAGTCTCTCATACATCTCTTTAGTCTGCCGGATCTCCTCCTCTTTTTCTCTAAGGAACTGGCTCATTTTCTGAAACTCTTGGGTGGCCCTCTCATATGAATGCTCCAAGGTGTAGTAATCTGCTTCTTCCGTTTCCAGGCGAGTCCGAAGTTTGTTCACTTCACGGTCTGCTTCAGCAATCTGGTTGAGAAGTTCCTGACAACGACACGTGAGATGGCCTTTTTCTTCCTCTAGTCTACGCACACTTTCCTTGAGTGACTCAACCATGTCAGCCTTTTGAGCCAGCTCTTCTTGCAACTTCAGCATTTCCTGCCTGCATTCTGTACCTTCTGAGGCCCGCCTACCCCTTAACAAGGCCTCTACCTGCTGCTCAGCCTCGAACAGCCTGTCCTCTACTTCCTTGTGTGCAGTTTCAGCTTCAGCTAATCTTTTGCACAGATTCTGTCTCTCTCTTTCATGATTTTCTTGCATGCTATGCTGTTCTTGCCTAAGGCGCTCTTCTTTCAGTGCGTGACCCTCTTCGGTAGCACATAGTCGAGCAGTCACTTCTTGCAGCTTCTCCTGCAACCTCTGTATCTCCCTCACGTGGTCTCGCTGCAGTGCCTGCTGGCGCTCCAGTTGCCTCAGGGCCTGGTTTCTCTCCAGGAGGTTGGCTTCTACTTCACGGAGTCTGTCTTCACTGTCCCTCAGCTGGGCTCGTAGGGTAGCCTCACTACGACTATATTCTTCTTCTTGTTCTTTTGAGCGCTCCTGCTCTAGCCTGAGCTCATTCCGCATCCGGACCACAGCCTGTTCACTTGCTAAAATTTCCGCCATTGCAGATGCAAGTTTAGAGTGCAAAGCCTGAATATCGGTCTCGTGGCGCTCTACGGCATCCTGCGCTTCGGTGTAGCTTCTCTTCAATGTCCGGATCTGTTGCTGTGCAAGGTCCTGCTTGCGCTTCTGGGACTCCAGTTCACCCTGTAAATCTTGATTAAGCCTGTGTAAGTGTTGCCATGGCACTCTGTGTGGTGAAGACGTAGGCGGTGTTGCGCTCTTGAAAAGATTGATGAGATATATTCATTAATATCATCACGTTACTTTCCCCTCTACTACATACAGAGAGCCACATCTCTGGGTTTACCAGGAAAAATTTATTGTTCTCGTGTTTTCAGAAAAACAAACATTTCCTCAAGCTTCTACTGTGCTTTTTCAGGGGTCACTTGAAAACAGAAAGGTTTAGATGAAGTCACCTTCAAACACCTCCCAAAAAAAAAATAAAAAAAAAAAAAATAAAAAACTTAAATGGGTGATCAATATAGTGATTTCAAAGAAAACAAAATGACCAAACACAATGTGATTTCATGGTATGACCTAAAAGTGTATAATGTAAAAAAAAAGAAGAAAAAAAAGGCATCAAACACTCTTTTTTTATTAAGAAACACAAAGCATGCAGAAATCAAGCTGCGAAAGGACACATGCGGAGAGAAAAAGCACAGCGTGAGGCTTTTTTTTAAATCCTCTTTCTTACCTTAAGCACATCAGATCAAATCAGTTACTTTCCCATGAGATGTGAAACTCCATCAAAAAACAGTTAGTGAAAATCTCATGCTAAGAAACCCACAACCACGCGCAGCAATATCAGAGAAAAGGCACCCACACACCTGTTAGTACAGTACATACTTTTTGAGTTCAAGTAGCCAAACGCAAATCTGACCCATCTATGAACCCATCAACTGTGGTCCAGCTTACAAAAATTACTTTGCAATTCCTAACGCCGCTCTACCACATTTCTTTAGGTAAATTCACGTTGTGGCTTCAATTTAAAAGAATATTACGTTTGCAGGATATATGAAGAGTGTAGTTACCTGCAGTACATAGCCCTCTCTGGCACTCTGCTCTCTCACTAGTGCATTTTCCAGTTGCTCCTTTAAAAGGTTGTTCTGCTTCTGCAGTTGGTCCAGCTCCTTCTGCTTCTGTCCCAACTGTCAAGGCAGAGGAAAAGATAATGAACAAAAAGCACAGGATGTTGTTTCACATTTTTTTACTTTTTCAGGTTGACAATTTTCAATGTATAATCTGCTCCTAAAATGCAATTCCTACCCCATGAACAAATACTGAAACATTATTTCCTCTGATCAATCATCTTTGGTTGTCTACAAGTGGAAAGATCTCAGAAAAGACAGAAAAATAAGATTGCACTATATAGTACTGATTTAAACCCACTCAAATTAAACCTGAGAGCTGAGACTTTAATGTTGTCCACTATGAAACTTATTGAATCAGCAAATGGAAAAAAAATCTCAAGAACTAGACATGTCTAATTGTCCAAAAACAAACTGTATTTAATTTTATTTATATAGCATCAAATCACAACAACTGTCAACTCAAGGCACTTTATATTGACCACACAATAATACTGAGAAAACACCAACAATATGCAAGCATCTGGTGACAATGAGAAGGAAAAACTTTTTTTTTTTTCAAAAGGAAGAAAACTCAAATAGAACCAGGCCCCGGGAGGGGCTGCGATCTACTGGGACAGGTTGAGGGTGAGGAGAAATCTTAATAATATAACCCAGGCTGGTTACACTCACCTCTTTATCTAGTAGAGCAGCAAGCTCGTGCGCTGGCAGTCTCTCAGAGTTTCCTAAGGCAGTGGTGATCGGTACTTGCTTCTCTTCCCTTAACGGTGTTGTCTCCACTTGATGCCATCGCTGCTCAATCTCATCCTGAACATCTGCGCTTTTGCCGTCTTTATCCTCACTGGCTGGACTAATGGCAGCAGGGTGATCCACTTCCATCTTCCCTTGCTCTTGGATTCCAGGTGTTGGTTGCTGTACTGGTGATGTAGCATTTAGCGTTGAAATCACAGTTACAGTAACGGTATTTGGCGTGCAAGCTGTTCTGCTAGTGGATCCATTAATGTTCTCCTTTTCTGCTTCTTCTGTAATTGAAGGTGGGTGAGCAGCTGATGCAGATGAGGTTTGGAGGGAGGAAGAAGAGACCGGAGATGATGCCAAGGAGGAAGGAGAAGAGGAGGCAGAACAATAGGAGGAGGTTGTGGAGAACGATGAGCTAAGGTCAACTGTGTCTGCTCGTTCTTTCACGGGCTTTTCCTTCTGCTCCATTTTGAACTCAGTCCAGTCGAAAGTTTTTGAGCGGCCCTCTCGTCTGCGCTCACGAACTCTGCTTTTGCGTGGCTCGGAGGCAGTGGCAGAGCCATTGTTACCAGGTGGCTGCTTCTGCCCATCAGACTTGGGGATTTCTGGACTATGGATTGGATCAGGGGTGACCTGTAGGCACGGATCCAATGTCACCTGAGATTTTATCTTTTCATCGGGGAGTGATCTGAACAAACCAAAGCACAAAAAACAAAACATATATAAGTCAATTCAAAGATAACTGGATGAACTTCTGCATTCAAATTTGCTCAAGCTACAGTTACATAAAGCTTTGCTGGACGAAACAACAACACAAGATTTCAGGTTTTGTAGCTTCGATTAACTGTGCATTCCAGGGTTTCTGCAGGGCCCAATGAGGTAAACAGTGACATTTAACTAAATCACAAACTAATCACCAAAAATATAAAAACACTCTTGGAAATTTGATCTAAATCCAAGTCTAAAGGTGTTTTTCCACATATGGTTCTTTTACTGTGGTCTGAATCAGTTGACAAGTTTGTAAACTTGTAGCTTTTCCTGTGATTTTGTTTGTTTTCATGCAGGAAAAAATTCAAGTGAACTCCAAGCAAAATGTGTCACTACAAACAACGTGAGAATGTTCAGTCTGCTCATTGGCCAAATGTGTTTCGGACAGGAACAACGAAACTAAACTAAATACAGAAAACTCAGAAAACTGAGGATTTAAGTTAGCCCATACAGACCTTTGCACATATACAGTGCCTTCCTTGAGCATATGTTGGTATGGGATGAGTTTTTGTTTTTTTTTCCAAACTTGTAACGTACCCCTGGTACTCATTTACACCATAAACAGATCTGGATCATTTGGAATCGTACCGAGACAACCTACTCCAAAGGTTCTCGGTGCGGTTGCTTTGGTCCACACCCGAAATTACTGTATTCACACCTGCACCAACAAACTGCACCAAGGGGGAAAACGAACAAGAGTTCAAATTAAATGGACACAGCAGGCGTGGATCGAGTTCTCTAGTTACTTTAGATATCATAGTGAATGTATAGCCTGTCTTCTATCCCGTCTCCCATACCTGACCCCCAACCGGTCGCAGCAGACTCCCCCTGACCCCCGTTTCTGTTGTAGGTTTCTTCCTGTTAAAAGTGAGCTTTTCCTTCCCGCTGTTGCCAAGTGCTTGCTCACCGGGGTTTGTCTAATTGTTGGGGTTTTCTCTGTATTATTGTAGTGTCTTTACCTTAAAATATAAAGCACATTGAGGCAATTTTTGTCGTGATTTGGTGCTATATAACCACAACTGAAATGAGTTGAATTGAATGTTACATGTGTAATGCTGTGGACTAAAATGCCACAATAATCCAGTTTTTGTTGAAGTCATCTCATTTTTAAATTAACTGTATTTGAGCAGCCGAGTGCAATAAAGAATTTTAACAGGAAACAAACTAAACCAGAATGTCAGTGACGCAGTAGCACAAGACGCACCAAAGTATACTGACTACAGTTTGTAAAACGACAAATATAATCCTGACTTTTAGCAAAGTTTGGGTGAAACTCAGTAGGCGATCACTGTGCGTGATTTAGACCAAAATCTGACCAATATTTTAGAAGTAGCAGCTATTCTTGTGAATTCTGGATAGAGTGATAACTGACACACCCTATCATAAGCCAATCAGTCCATCGACTGAATAAGTGAATCAAATAAAGAATGACAGAAGAGGGAATGCAGTAAATACCCAGTCTTTTGGTTTGCAACATTTACTGACATCCCATTAGCAAAAATGAAAGAAATGATTGGAACTAACAATAGTCTGGTTTTCTTTGTGGAAAAACTCTTATGTCTTGTTAGTGACATGGAGTAAGTTGCTTTAACTTTGAAGACCAGCAGATAACCCATTTTAAAAATAAAAGCCATGTCAAAGCATTAAACACCAAAAACATTTATATAGACACACAGTGGGGCTAAAAGCAACTTGATCTGATGTAAGCCTGATGACAGCTTCCTGCCTTTAGCTGTTAAACAGTGGCTTAATTTGAACGTGTGAAGCAAATTGCTCACTAATGTGCATTGCTTTAAAGGGTAGCGTGACCTGATGGAACAATTGTGTGGTGGTCTCAGGAGGAGGGAAAGAGCTCAAGAACATATTACATGTCATAAGGGTAACTTCAGCATTTGATATGTGAAAGTTAATATCCAGCTTTGCTATGAAAAGTTCAAAAATAAATGGTTACATAGTTAAGTGATCTGTTGTTTTGAGCTGGACATTTATACCCAGCCCAAAGCTTAGTTATTTTGAGCTTTTGGTGTTGTTGTGGGACCATTTCCAACAGTTAGTGGACCGTCACATTACAGGCATGACTGACACTGGCCTGTGGTGTTAGGCAGATTATTCTAGTATGTAGATGTGATTGCAGTGTGGGTCTCTACAGTAGCACAACTAACAGGGAGACATTACTCAATAATCACATGACATATGGTTGGATGACAAAAACGGTGGGGCTGACATTGCTGAGCAAGAACATCAACATTGGGGGTAGGGGGGAATATTTTACACACAAGCACTCCAACCTGGGCTTCAGAACCGATAGTTTCAGAGGGATGTTTTTCCTGGAAAGCAGGTTGAAAATACAGGTTGAGGAAGAAGAAAAAGAAGGAAACAAAGGTGAGGAGGAAATAGGAATTTAGATAAATAAAACAAAAAAAGAAGCAGCTGTTATATCTGCCAGTGGTGAGGGTCAATCCTCAATGGGTATTACCGGGTGACATCGGGGGCGATAGTGGGTCGCACGTTCTTCATGATCGCCTGAATCCAGTTACGCCGGATTCCAGAGGTCATTGCTGACAGGGTGCATGCTCCTTCTTTACACTGAAAACAGAGGCAGAGCATTTAACCGACTCACTCAGAAACCACACATTTCAAATAATTATGTGCTAAAAGTACTTTTAATAAAATTAACAGCTGTTAACCACTTTTTATTTCATTACTTTTTTTTTTTTCTTTCTTCAATTTAACAGATGCTTACGTCCACTTCAAAAGTTTCAGAGAAATGCTTTTGACAGACTAACTGACTGACTTTCTCTTAGCAGTCTGGCATTTTGATGCTCTGCAGCCATTGGAAGCCTGGAAAAAGTGAGGCTGAGAATGCCTCACTTCTGTTTTTCTCGACAGGAAAAGCACTTAAAACAAAACTAGCGCCTCGTGCTGTCAAACTACGACATCATCCAAGCTTTGAATGGCTGCAGAGCATCAAAGCGCCACACTGCTGAGAGGAAGTGAGTCAGTTAGCCACTTCATCATAGTTTATAGCACCACCTACACTGATAAAACAAGTAACACAAGTGCTTTGTGCTGAATGAGCACCACATTTAACTTAATGTGTAGTTAGAACTGTACAGTAACGACAGATGCCCCTTTTTGCCACAAATGCAAAAGGCGTTCTCTGGCTGTTGTTTTGTAATAAAACCGAGTTACTTCACTTTGTTTTATGAACTATGGAAAACTGGTGCCTGGGGATGTTTGGTGGAGGGCGGGAGGCAAAGACAAACCTGCCACTTCTGACTCCACTTACAGAGACCTCTAGTGGCAGCTAAGAGACTTCTACAAAACAACCATTATAAACACAACATCTGATGAAAGAATCAAAAACACTAATGACAATAACTCTGTCGACCCTAACCTGTGGTGCACACAACACCAGATCTATGAAGTTTTCACCCAAAGGAGTGCACGATCCTCTTCAGCAATCTATTTCTGACTTCCTCCAGAAAATTTGTGTGGAAGCTACTTCAAGCAAATGCAAACAAAAGAAATGACCTTGTAGCTGCTGTTCAGATATAGCTTTAGAGGGGCGAGCTAAAATCATGTAGCAGGAACAAAAGCCCCACTGGCACCACTCTACTGGAAGCATCTATACACGTCCACTAAGCATTTCACCAACAACAAGCTCTAAAAATGTTTACCGCACAAAAGATTATATGAAAAAACACTGCGCCATTTAGAGCAGGGCCCACACTGCTGCACACGGACTCGTATGTGTGTATTTTTTTCCTCTGTCGGTGTTAATGAGACATTATCCACAAGGACGGGGCTTTTAATTGTGCAGATGAAAGCCACATTGGTTCAGAAACACCGGCAGGGATGGCAACGCCTGTGGCAGATTTAGACTGCTATGATGTCAGCCTTTCACAGAGAGATGACAAGTCAAGTGACATCCTTCATGACAAACAAAGAATTGTTTCAGGAAGAGAAATGACAAAACCTGATACCCAAAAGTTGCACCACATGGTGTCGAAAGCTGTTTATAGACTGGCAGGAGACACCGGAGCTGTACAATACGCTTCGTCTTTACTGATGATTAATGACGTGGGATAAACACTGACACGAAGATTTGACACTCACCAGGATTTGGAAACCGTAATTCCTTTGAACTGGAAACTCTTTGACATCGTAGCACGTAGAAAGGTCAATCTCGCCGTCCATTTCTGAAGCCTGGGGGGGACAACAAGAACAAATTTTGTCGTTTTTTATTGTTTTTCATTAAGTTTAAAACTATTTTTTCATTAAGTGTATAAGAAGCCTTACCTCCTCAGCTATTGAATCCTTATAGTACCTCAATGTCTGATCTGTCAGGACAAACCAGTGCTTCTTCCACTGAAATGCAAAAAAAAGCACATTAACTGGAAATTCACCAGTTTACTGTACAAGTTATTTATTCAATGTTGCAGAGAAGCAGAAAATACTGAATGCAAATTACCACTCCATCTTCATATAGCTTTGTCATCCATCCTTTTTTGAAGTTTAGCAGATCGGGCTGCAGATCATAGGTAATGAATGTCATTTAATCATTAGAAAGAAATAAAACAGAACTTTACAGAATAAAGTAAAATCAAATATTAAATTTCGTCTCTATTTAAAGTTGTCATTAACTATTTAACCCTGATATCACATTGCTATAACAATATAATGATGTTTATTTACATTTAGATCACCACCACGGCTGAAAAGGTATAAGTGGCTCCAGCTTTAGAGACTGACAGGCGGGAGCCAGACTTTTCTGTGAAACACAAACTCAAGGCTGTTTATAGACTCTAAACTAAATCGTTCCTCCAAAACCTGGGCACCGCTCACTCAACAATACCTTGTTTTTGTTGAGCTTCATCAGGTGTGGTGTCACCGTCTGGCACAGAGTCATTCTGATGGCTAACTGCCTTCAGTTCATATGTTGACAATCTGTTTCTTTCCCTCTCTCTCAGGGACACACACGCAACTGCGGCTGCTTCTGTGGAAGCTATTTATAATCGCCAGTAAGCAGTGGCGGCAGTGCTGTGTACGTGAGTGTGTTTGAGTGAGTGGAGGGGGGTGGGTTTGGGCAGCTGCAGCTTGGCTAGAAAGACAAGTCACACAGAGAGTGGATCACCCCTGCTACCCTCCCTGAAGTGACCACAGGTCAGACTGGTAGGAGTCAGAGCTCAAGATGACACCAGTGCAACCTTAAGTAACTCGAACGCTTTAATTTTGTAGCTGAAAACTAAAGAGAACAAGTCTAACAGCTGTACTTGTGGTCACTTATGCAACTTATGTGCAAAAACGTGAAGAAAACAACAAACTGAAGCTTGACGCTAATTATTTTCTCTGACAAATCTCCTCAAAATATACATTGCTATATTTTTCTTTTACATATCGTGCTTTACACTTTGGCAGGACTTTCAACACTCACAGTCATCGAGGCCTCAGTCACTCTGCGGTCCAATGATTTGGCCCTTCTTAAGTTGGCCAAAGTGGAGCTGGACACATCGGGAGGTGAACGGTCCTTTGCCGAATCTAATGACATCTCCTACAAATAAAAAACGTTAAAAAAATTACTAGAAGTTCATTTTCACGGTTGCCCTGAGAGGTCAAACGCACTTCAACTTAAGCAAACACCAACAAATAGAAAAACGCTACAAAATCAAAGAAAAATCAATCCGTGATTCCCAAAAGTGTGGGCTGGGGCTCCTAGAGGAGCCATGACGGTACTACACATGGGCCACAGGAATTACTTATGCTTAGTTAAATATTCATTTAGTTATATAAACAAGTGACAATTCTGGTAATAGGAGGTGGTTAGTTTGTGATATTACTTATTACTCCAACCTAAATTTACTGCTCTTATATTGTGGTTTGTGTCCCAGTGCCAGCTGGGTTTGTACATGACTGGGTAACATTAGCAATTTATAGCTTATTTGGTTTATGTTTGTTGTATACAATGGTTCCATGGTTCTTAAGTGGGCTGCAGCGCTCTTGACTATGAGAATTATTGATATAGACAAATGTTTGGTATCAGCCCTTTATTGTTAGCTTGTCAATTCTGCAGCTATTCTGTCACGCTGTTGTCTGCTAAAGCACTTCTTTTGTGTTTTGTGAGGTTTTCTTTTGTGTGTGTAAACTTTTTTGGTCTTTTTTTATTATTTCTGTTGTGTTGCTTTTTTGGGCTTTTCCAGCGTTTTTCTACTTGCTGGTGTTTTCTTAAGTCGGAGTGTGTTTGACCTCTCAGGGCCACCGTAAGTATGGTATGACCTTTCTGGTTTGATTTACTCAGGGTCAATCAGAGGAGCGAGCGTACATGTTTATTAGCCAAATAACGTCTCTCGCTGCGTCCCTGTCTCTGCATCAGCACGGAGTTAGCTGAAGGATCGGAGCCGTTTGTCTCCATGCGCTCAACATGCTGACCCTCCTCGAACCGCTCAATGATTTGAGATCGCCTAGGAGACACAAAAATCACTTTCAAAAATTCAAGTTTAAAAAAACAAACAAAAAACAACTAAATTTATTTTGTGGGGTTTTTTCACTATACAGAAAAAATAACAGTATGGCACATCGTGGTCATCAAATGTGACAGAGAGCATAAAAAAAAGACATCAAACATGAGCAAATCAAAGTCAAAATCCATGTTTTAAAGGAAAGAATTGATTTTGGTTTACAGTGAGCACGAATAAAACATCATTTTAGAAACACACAAAGTTTTCTCCACAGAAACCAAAACACAACATAAACATATGCAAAACAACAAATACTACTAAAGAGAACCACCCAGAAACATTTCTAGGGGAAAAAAAATGGTGTTATATGATGAGATAAAATTTAGGAGAGATGGAAAATGAATAGAATGGAGGATTAAACAAATTGCAAGAGAAGCAGCAACAGCAATACATAGTCAGCATTACCTTAAGGCACTGCACTTGTTAATGTATTTGAAAAATAAGTAGTGATTGAAGTTGGAGAAAACCAAACCGTATCTATAACCCAACCTGTCAGTATGATGTATGCATGGTATGTACAGGAAATTAAGTATTTATTATGCATGTGTGTGCTCCGAGGCAGTGCAGGGATGAAATGATAGAAAGCAGGAGTCAGCGGTGACCAGCGGGGAACAGCATTGGGGCAGGGTGGAAGGGTTGGTTGAGCATTAGCTCTGAGAAGCTCTGTTCAGAAGCCCCTGGAAAAGATTGAAACAACAAAACAAACTAGCAAGGTAGCCGAGAGCAAAAAAGGTAGAGAGCAGTACAAAACCAAAACATCACATGCATTTAAATCCCTGTAATCATTAATGGCAAACCACTGATAAGCTAGGGTAAGCAGCAACAGATGCTTGGAGAGAGCAGCCACAGGGTGGTGCTATAATACTGGGTTGGGTAACCTCAGCGATGGATGAACTTGACATATACACTTAGCATGCTCTTTTCTAGCTAACAATCAGTGGCTCATTAATGATTATCAATCATGTTGCCATCTTTATTACAAGTTAATCTGCCTAATTTGTTGTGGTGTTTGTTCAGCACTGATTGGGTCTATCATGAGCAGGAAACTTAAAACGGGTCTGAACTCTCATCCTCACCTGCGCTCCTCCCCAAACAGCCGAGCCACCTCCTCTCTCCCGGGGCTCCGCGTCCGCACCCTCAGCTCTTGGCGCTTCTTGTCTGAGCGGAAAGCTTCTCGGTAGCTCAGCCTGCGAGCCCGGGGCACATCTGCCAGTGCCGCGTACTCCCTGCCGGAACGGCCAACTTGGCCGCCCCCACCGCCATTGTGCCCCTCCCAGGTGGATGTAGTTCCACTGGGATCAGAGTCCAGAGAGCTCTGAGAAGAGCTGATGGTGGAGTAGCTTGGGGAGACAAGTGAACCTGGAGAGGGGAGAGGGTCTTGGGAGGGTTGATGAGGGGAAGTCTGGGGTTCTGATTCAGAGTTGTACCTGGAACTGGGAGCTCCTAAAGAGGAGGAAGATGCTGAAGAGGAGAGGGGCAGATGCTGGGGTGGCTGAGAGTGATGTGCAGACTGTGGAGAAGGCTCCGACTTGGTCTTCTCCAGGGAAAAGTACCCACTTTCAACTCGTACCTTACGTCCACCGCTCACAGTGCCACCATCTGGGGGAGAAAAAAAAAAGCCCAGCTCACTGCAGACTTTATGAAACCAAAGCATTCCTGTTATTTTAACGCTGGGAAAGTTGTTTTTTTTCCCCCCCAGCTGCACAGAATGTGATTAAATACACACCTTGTTTAATGCTCAATCTTGTCATATTTTATTTAGATGGAGCATTTTTCTAATAAAAAATATACTGGCATGAATTTATTTCCCCCTAGGAGTTTGGTAAATTGCCAGGAACACCCTTGTAAATACAGTTTAGAGTTGTGAGTTTTATAGAGTTTTTTTTTTTTTTTTTAAACCCTCACCATCTTGAGTATTGATACTGGAGTCTGGCTGACTGTGGCCCAGCTGGCTGAGACAGGAGGCACTGCGGCTGCAGGGGATGGTGGCCCTGCTCCAACGGGGCTCTTCCTGCCACAGAGTGGCGCGGCTCATCGGCATCCGCTCGGCGCTGGCGATACTGCTGGGCAGGCATGGGATGCTGCCCCCGCTGCTGCTGCTGGTCACTGTTACCTTAGCTGGGCCGGGCTCCTGATTAATGGTTGGGGTTGGAAGGAGTGGGTGGGGAGAGGAAAGGATATGTTGGCAGGTAAGGTCACAG
>VUQR01013867.1:0-16283 GCA_015108515.1 Hemichromis elongatus | reverse complement strand
CCAAGATTAAATGTTCCACCTTGTCACCGATGTTTATGAGTGATCTCCTATCGTAGACTGTGAAACCCGAAGATTTGGGGATATAAGCCAGAGAAAAGAATAAGTAAAAAACTAAAAAGGTGCATAGTCTGAGCGGAGCGGTCAGGAAGGCGTCTGGACATGGCCGCGCCATCTTGTGATGCAAAATAAAAAATTACATTCCAAAAATCCATCACACAAAGAGCGCTCTAGCATAAAGCAGCAGTTTCAACACTTCACACCTAGTCAGCCATCATAAATTAGAAACCAACAGACTTCTTTTGCATGCATGACTGTAGCACCAAAAACAAATGCCTTACCTTGGGATCTTTTAGTAGACGGACGTGCGTCCCTCTGTGATCCGACAGTGATCTCTTCACCACCGTGCGATGCCGGAAGTGATAGTAATCGCCAAATACCTGCAGAGACAAGGAGATATAATCCATTATCACATCAGAGCCATTTAAGTCTCTCTGTAACAGCTGTTTGCATGAAAATAGGTTCAATAAAGTATGAAATCACTCTACTCTCTATACTTTCATTTTCTCGACCAATAAAACAATATTTCCAGGAAAGTCACAACTGAGTGTACAGAATAACAGTCAGTGCAAAGTCAGGCAACACACAGCTGGCAGTTAATTTATAAAATAATACATATGTATATATTGGCATGACCTGCACATCAGTTATGGAAATAAAAATATAGACATGTGCTCATATATAGAGTACATCTAGTTACTTAAAATTCTTATAAAACCAACATCACAGATGATTAAAAAAAATAAATAGAATCATGTTTCTATTTACTACTGTCCATCTATAAACTTATTTTTGGTCTGGCTTATCTCCCATCTTTGCAACCATTTCTCTCCACATTTTGCGGCGCCTAATTAGGCTAATGGGCTGCCAGCAATGCATGACACTGTGTACTCGCATTGTTTGTGTAAACCTACCCCACCCCACTCATGGCACCACCAACTTGACTTACACATTACTCATTGGGAAATCCTATACATGACCCATATTCCTCTGTAATCAGTCCATTAATACAGTATGAACCTAGGTTATTAATATTGAGCAGCAGCACACTTGGGAGAACAAGTTGTCTAAGCCAATGAAAAACACTTTACATCACAGCAGTTTCAGAGGGAAGGCAACGTGGTGGCTTTGGGTTTTTTTTGTTTTTTTTTAAATATATACCTTATTTAAATAAACTAAACAATAGTTACCATTATCACACTAATCCTTGTTTTTAAAGCACCGCATTATGAAATTATTTAGTATGTAATAATGCAATAATAATGCAATTAAAATAAAATAAAAATCTGGCTATTTTTAGTAATGAAAGTAAAATGTTCTCGGGCAGTGGTGGTGAGGTGATGCATTTAATGAAGCTGTATAATGAGTGATGACTAAATAAACTAAGTAAATGAATTAATAGTGAGAATCTACACACTTCTAAAAATAAATTAATTGACACTAAATTTAAACTGGCAACAGTCTATAAAATTGGATTATCTTTCAATAAAAAGAAACCGACTCAAGGGTGCAGTTTAGCTTGCTTTTGTACTAGTTCTCGTCTGGTGTTTTGACTTTCTGATCAAATATTTAAGCAAATACGTTCACCAGTTAGACCAAAAATTACCAAATGAGTTGTGGAGCAAAATACCTATGTATCCTGCAACTAGTCAAACAATCAAAAAAATGTTGAGTAGCAACTGATTTTCCCCTTCCCTATGTTTCCGCTCAGTTTCCCTGCTTGTTCCTGCTCTGCATTTGTGTGATTTCTCTCCAGCTGCCACTTGCACACTCTTGCGCTCATCCACTAATCAATCTCCGGCTGAATACATTCCGGCTCTTCACACGATTATCTCACACATCGTGCAGTTAGCCAATGTGCTCCAAATACAATGGACAGCTTTTGGTTCAGTTTTTTCTTGTGTTACCAAGGATGCCAGCCCTGACCCCTCTTCCACATTCATCCACAAGCTCAAGGTCCAGCCACGCTCTCCTTCCTGCTCCACCTTAAGCAGTTTCCTTGCTCCCCACTTTTGCACATTCATGCTCATCCTGGCAATGGTACTGTACAACAAATTCAGTTAAACCGCTTATTCTGCTGGAGTCCTGGTTTTGGTTTTCATACGGCTTCTAACAGGTGATCTTTATAACTAAAATATAGCTACATATTTATTGGTGTATGTTGTGTGTGCCAGTAGAAATAGGTGTTGAGCAACATTCCTCAACTCTAAAACAGATACGGCTCAGCCCACCAACCTCCTCTGCTCCCATTTAATCACAGTAAACAGGCCAATTCTAGCCTGGCTGACACAAAAAGCTCCTGCACACAAAATCCAGAGGACAATAGGGAGGCAATAACCAAGAGGGAGGACACACTTTACAGTGACATTTAGCTCAGAGGTGCGACTACCAAAACCACAAGTCTCTGTGTGCAAAAATCATTAAAGAACAAGTCTAAAGAAAGTGCTGGAAATAAAAGGGGAGAGAACACTGACAACCAAAGGCATTAGCCGAGCCAACTAACCCTTTTTGGAATAAAAGAATGAAAGCAGGTAGTGTTTCCATTGTGTATGCCAAGATAAGAGCCTGGGAGGCTGGACACTGATCAAAGACATGAGCTAAGAGTGGCAGGGTTCATTAAGCAACCTTAAACAACACCAACATCGGTGAAAAGATTGGCTGAATGGAATAATTGACCATCATTGCAATGAGTTTCAAAGAAGATGAACAGGGTTAAAAAAACAAAAACAAAAGAAAAAGTTACTGTTATCCAACATGGGAAACCATTTTTTCTTTTTGTCAAAGTATCAAAACATAAAAATAAAAAAAAAAAGTCTGTAGGTATTAAATATTTTAAGTAATTCGAGGCTACTTTTATTTCCATTGGTCATAATTATTTCACTTTAAGGCATCTTGTCATCAATTTTTTTTAGGAAATTGGCAAAGTTATGCCAACCTCCCTACAAACAAGAGGAAAAACAAAAGAACAGCAATTCAGCCTGTGATTAGTTTTTGAACAAAACCACCTAACACACACCAATATGAATACATGCACACACGTACTCGAGCAGGGACAAAAAGGTCAATTCCCCTTAAAACATCTCAGCTGTTACAAATGTATGCACACACATACACTCACCAACACTTTACCAAAGGAAATCCATTCTAGTCCTGTTAAATGTCTACCCTGCAGCTTAATCATCATCAGGCAATCAGCAACAAATCTTAAGAGCTTGTGTTTAACAATTTATCTCAAGATCACACTGTTTCTGTGGGGTTTTAACTGCTTTCCACTGAGAGAGAAAAGACCATTTACAGCAAAAACATTCACATGGAAAACTGATCTGGTCCACCATTTCTGATGCGATAAGCTGGGCACTGTTGGAGCACGACAGACTTAACCGGTGCTCACCTAGTGGCCTGTTACTAAAGTGAGGCATTAATCCATCAACCTCATTAATATGCATAGTAACAGACAGTGGAAAATTACTGTCTGCTGCTTTGTTTGCACGTTGGCTCGCTCCTCGGCTGCCAAATTTACCTTTTGGGCAAGGCACTTATCGAAAGGTTTGGTGTCTCATCTCCAGAGGCTGTTGACACAATTATGTTTTACAAAGAGCCAAACAATGTCTGGAGACAAATTGGGAAAGAGCTTCGCGGCTGCAATAAGATGATAGCAAACAGTTTCGGATGCTGTGAACATCGAGCCTGTGGATTGTTGAAAAATCCCACTCAATGGGGAGCCAGCATTGTGCTTCAACTATGGACACATAAAAAACACCCCACACTTCATTTTCATTTGGATTGCATTTGATTTAAGAGAATCACAATGTAGGTCATTACCATATTTTGCTCGTGCATCAGTGAGCAGTGATAAATTGAAAAAAAATTAGACTTTCATACGACAAGTAATCATCCTAAAATAGTTCAGCAACTTGTTTATTTAATGAGACCAGAGTCCAATTACTCGCTGCGGTGAATGGGCAGAACAGGACACAGATGGCCACAGTGGCAGCTGGATGTAACAAGCAGTTTCTTAAAAAAATAAAAAATAAAATAAAAACAACAACAGAGTAGAGAGACCAGCCCGAGCTCCCCGCACACCTGAAAATTGGTTTGCGCAGCTGGTCTACGTTTCTGCCAAACCACGTTTTGTCATTACATGTTCTCTCCTCATTGTTTGCCCCCTTAATTATTTTCCTAGCACGCGCCGTCTCTACTTACTCATTAACCTTTAGTTTTATTTGGCAACTATGCTATGTATTTACTTGATAAGAACGCAAGCTAAATCATCACCACATTGACTCAAAGGCACTGTTGCCTCACAGGAAGAACACTCTGGGTTTTGAAACCTAGCCACAACAGGGCTGTTTTGTATAAGATTTTCATGCGCTCCGTGTTTGCATAAGCTGCCTCCAGTTTTAACCCATCCTATGAGGACCTAAATACAGACAGCAAACATTTTGCAAGAGTTAAAATTACTCAAAGAAAAAAAAAAGTAACCAGTCTTCTATTTGCTTCAAACTTTGATGAATTTTTTGTTTTCTGTTGAAGAGGTGTACATTAAGCCGTGGCTAATTTGACAAAGAAACTGTTAAACATATGAAGCCTTAAAGGGTAAACTCAAGCTACCTTATTTATCAACAGAGCAAATGTACTCTCAACACGCTACCGGCCTCATTCCTCAGCTCTGTTTATACAGTAAACGGAGATTATCATTCTTGGCAAAGTCGACCGTTTAGTCTACGCAAACTGTTTTAAAGAACTTTTATTAGCTCGTTTAATGTTCAACAAAAAAAGACAATAGATTAAATACAGAATTGACATTCCTGTACAGAGGACAGGCTGATATAGGAAGTTATAATATCTAAGCTTGAAAGAAAAAAATGAAGCATAGAGTTAAGAGAGCCTCAATTTAATCTAATGATTAAGCTCATTTTGTATTATGTGGCTGGATGGATTAATGTGCAAAACAAAAAAGTGAGGATTCCCTCCTTTTGCAGATGATTAACCTTCTCAGGGACCTCTGATGAACCCAAATACACTTACATCCACCTGTTGGCAACATGGCAGCCGTATGTTGGCAGATTCTGTGCAGCAATGTAATGCAATACTTGAAATCCTCGCCACATTTTCACTTCTTGTTAACCATTGACTACACAGTAAATGCCAATTTTTTATTGACAAAAATAAATAATATTTACACTGATGCTGTCAAATAAAATACTAATTCTCGCAGTTTAAATTTATGGCAAGCCTCTGACAATAACAATACAATAAAACAAGAGACAAGAGACAACTATTGTTTGCCTTCTAATTACTTAATAAAAACAAATAAGTATATGCACCTTTCTTATCGAGCCCCTCCATTAGAAAATGAAAGACTCAGCATCTCGGCCACTGCAGCACAACCTCGACTTTATAGAGAGGATGAGCGCGTAAAAAGTTTACAGTGTCATTGCAGGAGTGCTGCAGGGCTGGTAGCTCACGGGTCGATGCATGCTGTTCTCAGATGACTAACTCCTCGCAGTGTCTTTATGGTGCTGTGAAGGTAAAGTCAAAAGCACAGGACAACACACATACACCGGTGCTTTAACACCAAACTCCCAGCTGAACTGAGTTTGTACAGACTAACATAATCAATTACAGAAAAGCCAATAAATCTGAGCTGCAGAAATTCAATCACTCTGTGCAACTGTGTTATGATATCTCTCTCTCTCATATACACATATATATACATATACATATATGTATATATACACACACACACACATATATCTATATCTATCTATATCTATATCTATATATATATATATACACACATATATATATATGTATAAGGCCCCACATATATACATATACGTATGTATGTATATGTATATATGTATATATGTGTGTGTGTGTGTGTGTGTGTGTGTGTGTGTGTGTGTGTGTGTGTGTGTGTGTGTGTGTGTATTATATGTGTGACAAAAACAATGTCTCACAAAGTGAAAGAACAAAAAAAAAATGTCAGAATGTTCTGGCTCAATACTTTCACTAACCACTCCAGAAAGACTTACTGTGAGACACTGAACGCTGGCGTCAGGATGAAGTCAGATGACACGTTAAAGAATTAGCTCATCCTGAGCACAACTACAACCAGCAGGTGCTGTACGGAAAATTTCTGAGATCAGGATTTATGAAAATATTCTTAGAAATGAGACGAGGTTCATTGGATGATGGCTGAGCACTGAATTCTTGAACATCTCAAAATAAAATTGATTATTCTTGAGGGGCATTTAAATAAAGGTTGGAGCCAGATGGCTTTCACACTGTAACCATTTTCTAAAATAACAAGCATGAATTGTTTCTATAAACAGAGGCTCTGATTAAGTTAAAAAATAACTTCAATTATTGACATTTATTTAACTACTAAGTCGAAATAATTCAGACTTTAGAAAAGAGCTCTGTGGGCCCAGATAGGCAGCATTGTCATTGCATGTTTTTTGATGCTATGAGTTGTCGAGTTCGAACCCAGGACCTTCTTGCTGTGAGGCAACATTGCCAACCACAGAACCACTTCAGTATTGTTCAATTTTATTTTATTTATACAGCACCAAATTACAACAGAAGTCACCTCAAGGCACAAGGCGCAGCAAGGAAAACACCCGACAATAACACAACAACATACGCAGAGATGGTTGAAGAATCAATTCCTCGGCTGTCTTGAGACATGTGTGCAAAAATGTACCTGGGATTTAACTGTCACAGATAAGATGTTTCAAAAAAAATGTGTGTGTGTGTGTGTGTGAAGGCGTTGATATTCATTGTGCTTTAGAAAAAGAAGAAAAAAAAGAGGGAAGTGTGCACACGTCACCATTTCCTGAATTGGGAAAGTCAGCTACTGAAGGTTTTGATGTACAACCAGCAGTATTCACAAGAAACACAAAAGGTAAAGGCAAGAGTAAGATATGAATCATCAACAGCAGATGATTCAGACTGAAATAAATCAGCGTTTGTCCAACAGCCCACTTTTTCCCCTCTGTATTTATGTATTAATTCTGACACCAGTGGTGGCACTGTAATATTGTTCATTATTCTTCAAGTAACATTTTACTTTCGTTAATATTTAAAATTATGTCAGGCAGCTGTGGTGCCTATATACATACACACATTTTTTTTAAAGCACTGCACTAATGCAATACAATGTCCTCAAGCAGCAAATTCTTCACTTCTTCTAAAGTGATAGTCAGTCTAACTCGAGCAGTCGTCTTGCATTGATCCTTTTAATTGTTAATAACAGAGCAAAGAATTTCTTCAAAGTGGACAAAAGATTCCATTAGAAGAGTGCAAACATGCAAAGCTACTAATGGAAAAACTTGGCCGATGTGAAAACTTCCTTCTTGTTAACTGAAATAAAAATAATTTTTTTTAAAAATCTATTAAACTGAGGGCAAAGGTACTTTCTCTATCACTGGATGGACTATCAAAAAGATCTAACATCTATAATGTACAAAAATCCAGAGGAGCATGTCAACTGTGTGATTACGCTCACAGAACATCTAACATGATGAGGCTCTAATCACAATTGTGCAGTCTCTCTAACAGCCATGAAACAAACTGCTTTTCATGATCAGCCTGCTGGAAATCAAAGGTTGCCCCATTAGATTTGTATTAACAGTTGAGAGATAATCTCTCTAAACCCATCAACAACTCTCATGCAGATGCCTTGATGAGCTCTTCCTCATTAGTGGACTGTATCCATCACTGGTTTCTATGCCCGTGTGCGTGGTGTAGGGTATATGTGTGTGTGAGTGTAGGGGTTGTGTGGGATGAGGTGGGAGCACTGGGGCTGGGGGTGTCTGGAAAGGAAAGACAGCTATACAGAGATGGAGGAAATTGGAGAGGGACAGAGAGGAAGCAGGCTTTTATCACAAGGGAGGCAATTCTATCAGTGGGAGAGCAGAGTGTATGATTGCTTCTGACACTGCGAGGGAATACTAAATCTAATCTGAGCTTTGAATCTGTATTAAAAAAAAAATTACAGAAAACTGACCAAAACAGTATAAAAGGAGAAAAGGATGCTCTTTAAAATCAAAAAGATACTAGGGAGTCATTTTGCGCTTTGGGGTTCTTCATATTTCCCCCCTTATTCCAGCCAACTTCTATCCTTTGCCGTTATTTCGGTCCATTTCACAAATAAAAATTACAATTAGGTTTGAGTAAACAAAATCAAACAGGTTTCTTATTTTGTTTTTAGAACGGTGACAATTTTCCTCTTACTAAAACTTCTATTGGTGTTTGCAAAATCTCTATGCAGTAATCCTGTTATTGTGTAAACACACTGTGATTTCAATCTTTTAGCACATATGTGGTATTTTGGCTAATTGCTGTTTGGCTAAATAATTACTTGAAGACTGTAGCTCAAGGTTGTGAAGTTCAAGTAAGACAAAAAGCGATACACAGCATTTATTCCGGTTGCAGTGCTAAAACAGTGAGCAACAACACTGCTGCCAAAACAGGAAGTAACTGGTTCTGCTGATATGTTCCTCATCCCTCAAACTGAATACAGACATTTTGACATCTGTGCAGTCTTGTGTATTACAGTTTCTTTGAATAACTACAGCTATAAAGAATGGATCATTACTACAACATTTTTTTCCTAATACTACATTGCTGCATAACTTGTTATTGTTCAGCCAAGCTTAACAGTTGGTTATTTGTGACGATATATGTACAGGCAATTCAATGATATTGCCACTTATTTCAAAATAATTTGGTTGTGACAGTCATATTAACACAGCTGGTGTTAATATAATATGAAATTCAAAAGTTGGTGTTAATATAGGCAGTTGGTGGAGAGCAGCTTTGCGGGCTGTGCTGTACAGGTATACAAGCAGCTCTGCATAAATCACACCGTCCTTCTTGCCTTGTTTTTGAATATATAAAGCTCATTGTGGCTGACTCTCCCTACCACAGTAAACAATACTCTGTGCAAGCAGCAGAGCCAAACCATGTGAAAAACTGCATATAGTTATTACTGTGGAAACGAATGCATTTCCATTTTTTCCTCTTCACATAGTTATCTAGTCTTACGAAATAGCAACATTTTCATATGATGACTGGCCATGTTCTAATGAGGATTTTTGTAACATGGTTGTAGTGGTTTGTCCGAGTTACCTGAAATATTCTTTAAACCTTGATATGTTTTAAGGTATTGTTCCATGAATTATGAAGAAAAGAAAAAAGAAAGACTATCTCGCCACTTCCTTTCCTACAACTCCAGCACTACATGCAACAAATGTTCACTTTTTAGGAAGGGGAGAAAATAATCCGCATGATGAGGTGCAAAATGTTTTATTTTTTTTGTTTAAAAAGCCGCTTTCAAAAAGGTCACACCATTTCACATTCATGAAGATTTCCCCTCCCCTCCCCAAACACTGAACAAAGTAAAATCTGACATTGCTGAGAAGAACAGAAGGTGCACCATGAATTCACTGGCAGGTAGTTTGCTTCTCAGCCCCAAAGGCCCCCTGTCAGGAGTGCTGGAATAAATGCCATTATATAAGTAGACATGAAAGCAAGGTGCAAAAAATTTATAAAAATAAAAAATAAAAAGAGAAATCTTGGATTGGATGGCATTAATATGCACTGATGAATAACCATGAGCGCTGATATTAATGCTGCAGTGAGTCAGATTACCGCACTGAATTAAACGATTAGGCTGAAATGTAGGTCTCATCACCTGGTTTCTGTTTTATTTTTATTTCCCTATTTTAAGGTCAGTTTATGATGTACATGCAGAGGTGATGTTCTTTACGGGGAGTTTAACAGCTGAATCTGAAGTTAACAGGGCATCTAAACTAGCAAAGTAGCACTTGGGTTGTAAATCCTAAGACCACAAGGACATACACACACAAAACTCTGTGCTCATTTCAAATATAATGTCAGTAATAATAACCTGTTGAATTTCTTCCCACACCCCCACCCCCCTTTCTTGCTCTCTCTCCATCACACACACACACACACACACACACACACTAAAGATGGTGCAAAAGGTGACTGCCAGTGGGACAGGGGCTAATAAGATTTAATTCTGCAGTCTAATTCTATCTCCCCTTTTAACTCGCGGAGCAAAGATAGAGCACTCCTGCAAGACAGTAATACCAAACAGGCTCTCCCCCCACCACCACTGATGGACCGCTGGGGCCATGTGAGGAAGCTGCACTCTCTTAATTTCCATCTAAAACATTTCCATCACTGTCCTCTCCCTCCACAGAGGACTGAGCATTTTAGTCTCTGCACTCACCACACCACCACAGGTAGCTGAGCCCTCTGCACTTCAATTTAAAGGAGTGTCATGAGGGTCTCCCCAAGGTGCACAGCAGCTGCATTTTAAGAGTGACTTTGAGGGAAATTGTGAGGTGAAGGACATTTCTTTAATGAAAACTGCCTTAAGTTAGAACATTTCTTGGCTATTTCTGATGGCCTTTGCACAATATGGAAACTCTGTACTTCAAGCAACTTCTCTCAACTCTCTCTCCCTGACAAAGACGAGATTTGAAGACCTTCTCATTACTTTTAATGAGTTCTGACACCTCATTATATATCGTAAAGACATGGGTTGACGACCATTAGAATATTTTCCAGTTTTACCAAGATTAGAAATGAGCTGTTAAAGAGAGATCATCCTCTAAGGTAAACCCAGTCATTGTGCTCATCAGCTCAGAAAAGAGCTTCGAGCGCTACTCCTACTAGGCTTTCAAGAAGTTAGGTAGTCAGCGAAAAATGGCTCCTAAATATATGAATTTCTAAGAATATTTAACACTGAGCTCATTTTGACCGTTTTCTAGGTGTTCTCTTACCTTTGACTAGACTGGAGTCTCTGCTGTGTGAACAACAAGTAAATTATTCACCCAGAATATCCTTAATCATTATTTGTTTGTTTATTCCAGCATGTCTTGCTACACAGTGCTGGCATTAAATACTGCTGCCAAGGCCCGAGGCTGTATGCATTAGTCCATGTGCGAGATTGCCCTGCTATTCCACAAAAGTCACTGACTCAGTGTACTTCTCTCTGCACCATATGGAAAGTCAGGTGAAAGATCGCAAAACAAGACGCAGCGCACATCTTGAACAGGGGAAGCCCTTAAAGTCTGTTTGTTACTGCTGCTTCCATGGAGACTGAGATTCAGTTTTGACAATCTGGTATCTTTTAAGGGGGCGAGAAGGGCAGGGGAAGGAGATAAAGTATTTGGTTTGTCAAAATAAGAAAATGCTCTACAGCCTAGGTGAGTGAGGAAAGGGATTATGCACACTGGAACTCATCTACAAGTAATGCCCTGTGTTATTTTTAAGTGCAGCAAGGCTTTTAAAAACATCACCCAAACTAGACACAACTGGTGTGCATTTGATATGGCATGCTTTGCAAACATTCATGATTATATTAAAAAAAAAAAAAATGTTGAGCACATGTTTCTGGCTAAATGGTTGTGTCATCAGTCATTACTTATCTGTACTGTCATTGTCTTGCTTGAGGAAAGACTACACGCTGGGGCTTTCTGCTTTTATGATGTTACAGTAAAGGTGCTAATTTGGGGGAAAAGTCTTCCTCCTCAGTAATGGGCACATGGGCCAATACACACATGCACTCACACCTTTCATCCCTTTAGCTTAAATTTATTTCAACATCAATTTCACAGATAAATGTGCAGCAATAGGCGAGAAATTGATGGTGCCAAAAAGTGTTCCGGCAACTGTTCACACATATGTGCTAAAACAAAATGATGCAAACACACAAAAAAAAGAAGGTGAAATATTTCTCCAGAAAACTACTTCCAAGTAACTGAACAGTCTATGTGAGGCACCAGCACAGTGAGGCTCATCAGCAGCAGTGCATAAATGCACATTACAGGCACACCCACTTTCCAGCTATTTGCAAGAGATTAGATTTTTTTTTAAGCTCTGCAGTGATATCAAAGTTTCTCATAAATGAACTGCATCACAACTGTGAACGGTACCAGGAAAAAGCCACGGACCATTTCTGAAAGCACTTTCGATATTTATCTGTTGTAAGAAACCAAAGGACATCCTGTAAGTAAAGGATCATTTCCCTGAATATCTCAGTCATCTTTAAAGTAGATAGTACAGGGAAAGCATTTTACACTTAGGTTTTATGTAGCGGATAATGGCTGGCTGGCTCTTCTGAGGAATTTGTGGAATGTCTTTTATATTCAATGAAATTCAAGAGAAGATTAATAATCACAGTTGAACGCATTGACTTCTAAAATTTGACTTTCAAAAAAGATTGTTTTTCCCCCACATCCAGTTAGAATAGTTAAGTATAAACATAACCTAAGACAACTTTATGTGCATGTTCCAGTTTGCAAAGAACAAATCTGTCACGTCACAACCATCGCTATTGATTGAATATTCAAAGGTGAGTTGGATGATGTCCATTAAAAAGTTTATAGATCAGAAACAACATAGGAACAAGAAAAATGTAGACTTACAATTACATTTAAGGAATAGTAAACAGATTAGAAGGTTACCTCTAAAAATGATGCGCAACAAGAACAGGGCTTTAGTTTTCTCAGTCACTGACTATGATGAGTTTGTCCCTGGGGCATCATTGTGCCAGAACAGGTGACTTTTATACACAAGGTGTCACACTGGGTTGAGCCAAAATCTTTTTATTACCCCAAGAATTTTATGTCCATCCACCGTCTTTAACAAGAGCCTATACGTTGACAGCACCATTAATACTCTCATTGACACCTATGGGCAGTTTTAGATTCACCAGTTACCCTAACCTGACTGACTGCATGGGATGAAGACTGAGTCCCCAAAGACATGAAACTCCACACAGAAAGGCCAGATAGTGAATGTTAACCCAGGACCTTCCTTCTTTTGAGGGAACAGTGCTAACCACCATGCTGCCCTACACAAAGTTGTATGTACCCCCTAAACCTTACCATGTTTTCTTTACTGACAAAGCTAATCAGTAAACTTAGACTATGGATGTCAAAAGCTAGTAAACTGATGATGTATTAGCTGATCTTTGTTTTCTTTCAGATGCATGAAACAGATTTCCCTAAAATTTGTTACCTCGTTTGCACTCTGGCCAAGTTTGCTCAGTGGATCTTTCCGTTTGTGGGGCTCTAAGCACCAATCTCACCTTTACTTTAATTTTAATCTACTGTCCATTATAAATGCCATCATGATATAGCGTCAAACCCCAAATATTGGCTGATAATTTTAGTCTGCAGTTAAACTGGTCAAGCTCTAACAACAAGTGGAAGTGAAAGTAAAAAGTGTGTGTGGACCCAAAGGGACACGAGCCAGGCTTTTCCGGCCGTAAACCCAGGAGATTATGCCAGCAGCATCCTTCCAACCTCATTATGTGGAATTTGCAAGTCTTTAAAATGGGCTGTTACCTCTAAGCAGCCGACATAGTCGTGGCCCAAGCATCTGAGCACTGGCCCAGTTTATTGGGATGAGAAGGCTTTTGATGCGACAGACAATCCTGCCCATCATTTTATAATTTTTTGCTGATCAATAGGTGCAATAAGGCAAAAACAAACTTAGCTGTCAGATACAGGGAAGAAGAAGATGGTAAAAAAAGTAACCAAGCATGTAAAACAGTGGAAGATTGAACTGTTTATGTAAAACTAAAGAAAGTTGAACTCCACAGCTGACCTTCAAGTTTTGGTTAGCAACGTAGAAGCTGATGAGCGAATAAATCAGAAGACTAAGCGGAGTGCTACGCACATGCTGGGTGTAATGAGCAAAATGGTGATTAGCACGGTAGTCTTATTTACGATAAGGCTGAGTGAAAATACTGTCAACAGTAATAAAGTAGAAGTGAAATCAGTTCCAAGTGGATTGTCAGAGAAACTGGGCCACCGTGGCTGATGATTAACCATCATCATCATCTTAGGAAAGCACATCAACATGGAAATCACAACTGTAGCCTGCTGCAGTTGCCACTGCTGCCATACATACTGCAACTCTTTGTTCCTTGAAATATGAAACTGATGCGTTCATTTATGTGGGTGAATGTCAATCAACAAAAGTATTCATAATTTCCTTACCCTAGGCAGTATCAACAAATACACTCTTCCATCCAAATAATTCAGCAGTCGAGGGAAGATATGTTGAATGCACTTACAAAATAGAATTATTCATAGTAGACAGCACCATGGAGCAAAACAACTCGCATCCACATTATGAGAATGAAAAGCAGTCACTGCCTTGTCAAGGAACATTAAACTCATATGACATGGCTGCCTTTATTTCAGCTCCCTGTCAAATAAAGATGCACTTGGTGTGGCATAAAAATAATATCAATCACACGCTCGTTCCACAGAGTGGAGAGTGTACAGACATTAAGCCGTGTGTACATAAGCCTTGCATATTGTGTGTAATCCTGGCACAGGAAACATCAAAATCAAGCCAAACATCAATACAGTTTTAGTAACACAACACTGAGTAGAGAGAGCTGTGTGTGCGCAAGATGAATTACCAAAAGCAATTATAAGAATAATTCACTTGCTCACTTAAATTTACTCTCAGACCATATGGTCTCTCAAAATGTGTGCAAAGTGTCTACAACTCAAAGTTGCCATTTTCAAAGAAACTGTCTTTTTGGTGCACCCTTCAGTCCAGATGAGTCAACTTATGATTGGCTCATCTTTAGCCAATCACCGACTGGATGGGTGAGCAAATCCTGAGCAATCCTTCCTTCTAACTCTTAGAACGACTATAAATTCCAAAACAAACTTTATTGTACTTAATATGACCTGAAACTAAGGATTGAGATCAAAAAGTTTTCAGGAAATTGTTTACAGAGGTCACAGAGGAAACAAGCCAAGGAGAGTTTTCCCCTTTACTTACTTGTATACAACCAGTTGCTCCTAATGGTCTTTAAAAAGAATGCAATTTTAAGGCATTTCCACATTGGCTTCACTTTCCAGCCCCAGAAGCTACATCCAGCTTTTAAACTGTCAGTGAATCACACTGTTGGAAAAGGTTACCAAAGTATTTCTACAGTCCTGGGATGCCTGTCAATCTACAATAAGGCAAAACAAGGAAACGCGGATGCTGTGTACTCTGGGGCTCTTTTCCCATCTTTCAGGATGTTTTCTTATAACTGTGGTATTGTCAGTTATGTCAGTGAGTCTTCCCCACCATCACCGCACTCAACTGGCAAGTAAAGTTCGGGAAACTTTATCCATCATCTGTGCCATTGTTCTTTTCTTTTTCAACTTGGACAACAACAAAAAAAAATACTCAGAACAAACGTGATAACGTCCACAACGCGTCGGGCACAGGTCTAAAGAGCACACTGGGAAATATCCTCCTGAGATCCAGCCTAATTATTTATGTCCTCTGTCATGGACACACAAATCACAAAAAAAGTTAAATTGAAAAAGTTACAATTTTCTCCCTTCTCAGGAGGACCTGCTGGACGGTTTCTCTTAGGAGGAGGATTACTGCATGTCGTCTGTGTGGACAGATGCTGAGCCATGGTCTGTCTGCACCTTCTCCTCAATCTCACTCACAGCAGGTGAGAGTGAAAACAACAGAGCTGCACATAACACAATCGCCGAATACTAGCAGTGACCTTAAGCAGCATCAAGTCTTACTGTGGATACTTTTAGCACGCTAATCAGACTGGAATCAATACGAAAAGCTCGCATATCAGCATTAAAGCACTGTGTAGTTGAAGCCTGATTAAAGCTGTGTATCAACAAAAAACAAAAATCCTACACACAGCAGTGTAGTTGACGTACACCTCAAACATGTAATTACACATCATACACTGCCTACAGATAGTAAACCAAGTCCGGAAGAGCTGTATGTTAGACCCACCTGTGTTTGCCTCATGCTGTCAGAGGATGATGGAAAGTGAGCTCAACATGAAACTGATTGAAAGGGGGGTCAGTTATGTTACAGTAAACAAAGGGGTGTAAATAGCTACATGCACAACAGCTGTGTCCCATTCAGTAAACAATCAAAATACAAGTTAACCAGATGTAACCAGAGAGTACTCTGGTTCAAAAAGTAAATCAATAGATGCAAAGTCTGCGGGCACTTAAATTAAAGAACAATGTGTTCAGCACGGAGGCAGGGCTGCTCATAAGTTACACAGCTGTTTTCTCTTACACACACACACACACACACACACACACACACACACAAACAAACCTACAAGATATGCAGGAGCCATTACAGAACCAGCAGATGATGAATGCCATCCATTTCAA
>VUQR01013865.1:4186-19955 GCA_015108515.1 Hemichromis elongatus | reverse complement strand
CCGCTGTGAATCTCAACTTTCCTTTGTGTTCCAAAGAGTTTTAAAGAAGCGACCCCCCCCCATCGTAAACCCACGTGATGTGTTATAAACCCCCGAAACTCTAAGTATGCCTGTGTGTGTGCATATACGTGAGTGCCTGCATGCACGTGCCTGTGTGTCTGTGTAAGTGCGTGCACGTGGACGAGAATGTGTGGATGCGCTAGCCTGTGCTAGCCTGTGCTTATCTGTGCGTGTCTGTGCTTGTCCCTCTGCCCACGTGACTTCCTGCCGGTCATAAACGTGTCCATCTCCCAGACCATAATTCTCAGATTACAAACAAATTTACAAACAGACTCACCAACATATCACCAACACTAAGACCCCCCTCAAATGCTCCTTGGGGAATTTCCACTGAGCTGCGTGTGCCTTTGTTTCACTCACAGAGCTCAGGAAGGGGAGTGGTCGGGCCTAAGTTTATGACACCTCTTCAGCCTTTATTCTTACAGGGCAGTGTCAGCATGTCTCTATATTATTTTACCTTTTATTTAACACATTTATAAGTCCTAAATAACTAGAAATATTCATCACAGGGAATGGCTTCTTGACAGCCACCCTTCCACCAAGACTATTTCTGATGCTGCTCTGGTGAGCAGCCGATTGATCAACTGAAGAGCCAATTGTACCCGTCAGATCTTTGTTGGTCCACTTCTTACGGATGTGGTTTTCAAATATTGTTCATCTGCTTTTGTGTTTACACCTGTAACTACTTATTCTGTCCTCAAATTCTCCAGTTTCCTCAAAAAATTTTAAGGACACAGTGGAAACCATGCAGAGATCTGACAAATTTTTGGTTATTAGTTCTTTATCGGTGCTAAAATACTATTTTATGTCCGGCAAACTGTTTTATTTAGGATTTGTCTTAGATTTAGCTAAAAAAAATGGGAACAAATGATGTATTTATTTTGTCTGTTATGTGTAGATACAGACTGGTTCATCCCTTTAATTAGGTGACTTTTTGATTAATGATTCATTAATAAGCAATTACAGCAACACAAAACTTTCTGAAAACATCAGGTAGAAGGACTGCATCGAAAATGAGTGAAAAAGACACCAGTGTCCACAGAAAAGTCTGAAAAACTGTTGCTCAAGAAGTCTTGATGCATCCTCAATCATCCCAAAAAGCCTATTCTGTTCATCTGGACGTACATCCAAGTGACTTCTTAAGTTTCCGCTGGCTGCAGGTTGATGAGGATGTACACACTCTGGTTTTCAAGCAAGCGAATAATGCAGAAAGTGGAAATTTTTAATGGGAAACTGGTCTTGAAGAACACTGAGAGAACGAGCTGTGCTGGAAGTGCGAATTTATCGTGTTGGAAGCAAAACTGGCATCGTAAGAAGGAATTCTTGACAATGTTTATCATACATGAGCCGTAGTTTGGATCTTCTTTTGCTGCTGGTTTAGTGAATTTCTGTCGGAGAGCGACGAAACCTGCTGCTTCCGAATCTGTGAGATGTCGGCTCTTAGCAGCTGATAGCATCTCAGTGGATGTGCCATCGGGTCGTCCTTTGTATTTGTACCTGCTCTTTAATCTTTGATTTCTATTTTAAATGTTTGGCAGTTGCTGAAATAGTTTTATGAGCTTTAAGCTGAGATTCTGGTGTTTCAGGCAAAATACATTTTTAAAAAATAAAAATTGATTCATGATTTAATGAATCGATATCGCATTATTCAAATTAGAATCGGTTTGAATCGAGAAATCGATTTTGTTTTTTAAACACACCCCTACCTCAGACCAGAACACAGTACTGTAACATCTCCTAAAGATTGTGTCAATGCAGGATTTCAATGTAGTGAATTTTTTCAACTGTTAAAACACACCTCACCTGTCTACATGGCTGTGATGTGGTCTGCAGTGACAATGACGTAAGAAAATCGCACAAAGACTGAGGCAAACGCACACAGACATGCACATAGCTCTGAGTGTACCAGTGGTATCAAACTCTCAATGACCAAATGCAAAGACAGAGTGAGAGAAAAGTATGTGTGTGTGTGTGTGTTTGTGTGTGTCAGGTGGGGGTGGAGGTGTTGGTAAGGAAATGTGATGCATGTATAAAAAACGCCTGTGGGGATTTGTTTTTCTGTGTGCAGTGCCGTCAAGCTCTCGTTGCGTGCATTTTCTTTTACATTATTCCACCAATTGTTATCAAGCTTGTCTCGGGGCACCACATTGGGTTAGTTAACTACCCAATATCCGGCATAGCATATGCACTGACAGCACAATCATTTTGCCTTAACAATCTCGCAACAATGAATATGGTTTCCTTCAGGAAACAACAAAAACCTTGTTCACATAGAGAGTCTTCAGGATGGCTTATGTGCGAATGGCCCAGGCTGTGCACTGTGCTCTGCCATTGGCAGAAAAAGCCATTTCTCAACAGAATCCCCAAGCAAGATGTCCGTAGGTTGCATGCCTCCTGACCCTGCTGCATCAACAAGCAAATTAATATCAATTTGTGTCACTTCATTACACTCTGCCATTATTTAACATCACAGCTGCAAATTCTTTACATCCCCTTTGCTGCGAGACTGAGATTAAAGCTCTAACGGCCACTCCCTGTTCTCATTAGAAAGCTTGCCCAGATACACTTTTCATCTGAGCCTGTCACACGCAGACTCGCCTGTCAACCAAATGATGATAGAGGGACCCTTAGAAAGCTTTGTTGTTTTGCTGAAGTATTTGGGTTGTTTTCTCGCGTGTCTTGTTGTTTTTTTGTTTCCTTCTTCTTTTTCTGCATCGTAGGCCTCATTCTGTTCTTCACACATCTGGTTATAGATCCATGCAAATGAATGTCTTAGATAATCTGGTGCAGGTGTAGCAATGCCGATGCAAATAATTGGTAACTTGACCCTTTACCTGTCCATAATGTGAATGTGTAAGCAAAAGGAAACTGGTTTTAATGGAATAACTATACTTCTATTCTGCTGTCAGCTCTGATAATGGCCTGATGAAACTGTGGCAAACAAGAGCAGTGCAGTCCCATTAAACATGTGCATGTTATGGTTTTGTTGCTAAAAATTCATCCCTGTTCTTTGGTTTCGGCGGTTTCATATTGAAGTCTCCTATCAGATTGCTCTGCAGTGCAAAGCATCATGAAACCATAAACAAACATCACTCAGAGGCATCAGCTGTGCCGGGTTTCCCGGATAATGATCAGCGTTTTTAAGCCGATGTGACTGCAAGTGCCGAGTCCAACTGCACTGCCTTCTCGTGTTTGTGTATACAGAGAAGTGCGAGTGTATTTACGGCATCTCCTCTGACACAATTTTTAATAATTCAGTGATTGCCATATGTAAATTATTCTGTGGAACACGCTCTTCCCAACAGGAGGAGCAATTTGAGAGATGAAGCTGCTACAGGCATTTTAAGATGAACAACAATCCTAATACAAGAACAATATGCAGAGGTGTTAAAATATTCAACATAGCCTGCAAACAGTCTTTGCCCCTCCCTGGGTTATTGTGCACTGAAATATGTAGCTGATATTGGTGAAGGGGCAGCCGTGAAAAGGCAACTCTGTCTGGTTTTCTGTGCCTGTGTGACGCACCAATAATGTTCAGTGACTTCCAGTATGCACTGATAAACTTTCGATTGAGCATGTAAAGCTGCAGAAGCAGGGGCATACACTTACATCACATATCCCCCCAAAGTTTCTAGCACAGGAGGGCGTTTTAATTCTCGATTCTGCTTTGCTGGGTTTTGTAATGAATCACAATTCAGAGACCTCTGCCTTGAATCGATACAAAGCGCCACCACAGCACTATCTCTGCCTTATTACAATATGGTTAGAGTCATTGGAAATTAGTTCCCAGCAAGCATCCCACTAGTTCTTTAAAAATGCATAGGATTAAGAAGGAATGGTGCGCTGCAGTATCAATCAAGCTCAACCAAGTGAGTAAAAGGACAAAATGGGATAGAAAAACTGACACTTGACAGTTTCTACAGAAGGTGCTTTCTGGCATTTTCTTTCTTAGCTGTTCTGTACAGAGTGTTGGTGGTAATGGTCAGTGGGTGGCAAGGTTATTATTTATTGCCAAAGCACAATTTTCAGCCTGATTCAGCCAAGTGTGGGCTGAAATACATTATGAGTTTGTCATTATAGGCTTTTTAACTTTTTTTTTTTTAATTATGGGTTTGATACTCACAATGTACGAACATGGCGATGGTATCAATGAGTTCGAGTCCTTTAGAGCAAAGCAACACATTTAAATATTTACTTGTGTTGGGCCATTTCTTGAAAGTACTAAAGAAGGTGTGAGGAAGGCAAAGGAGAAGGAGCTGAGGTAGTTCTCAAAGGTTGGTGTGTTTTGTGTGGTGGAACCTTTCAGTTCAAGTTATATTTCACAAAGTGAGTGATATTCAAAAATGCTTTACATCTCCAAAGGTGAAGAAGAGCCAAAGGCATCTTGACGAATCTGAAGTTCTCAAGCAGAAACACGTGGAGTGAACTGCTAAAATCCTTCAGAATATCTTGTGCGCTGTGACACTCTCGTGACACCACGGATATTGTGTGTCTTTTCCCAGGTGGAAAGTAATACTGAACCAGGAGAGATACAGGTGACAGGGAAGAGGAAGGCCAGAAAAAAATACATTAAATAAAAAGGAGGGCTGTAAAACACCATCAGCTTCACAGAGGCAGGACAAGAGGTTCTCTGGGGAAATCCCAACGAGAGCGAGCCTAGAAACTGGCAGATAAAACTCCCGTTTCCTCGAGAATAAAAGAAAGAAAAACGATTCGAATATAAGGCACTTAACTCCTACATACTGTTCAGGTCAAATTTGGCCTGTTTTGACATTGACAGCAGTAAAAGGACCCAAAATGTTTACCCTGTATTTATTTTGATGCACGAGTGTGGGTCAAATCAAGGAAAATGGGAAAATCATGAAGCTGAAACTGTGCCTGTAGAGTGGGTGTCCTCCAGGTACTCCTCACTACTTCCCACAGTCCAACGTTCACAATGAACAAACGATTTAGGATTTATTTTTTTAAATTACACTGAACTAACTGAGATTAGAGAGCAGTAGCGATCAAAAAAGTAATTGTGGAAGTCATTATATTATAATGACACCTAGGCTGGGACTTCAGTGAGTGCGGAAAATCCCACTCAAGCAAGGTTTACTACCACTGCTTTGAGTGCACAAACTAGCATGGAATAAGTGTTTTTTATGCCCTAAGTGTTAGAGCATAGTCACATAATATACACTACAGGTCAAAAGTTTAAAAACACAAGATTTTTTTCAGTTATTTATTGCATTTCAAGTTGTGCAAGTCCAATGAATAGCTTGAAATGGTACAAAGGTAAATGGTGAACTGCCAGAGGTTTAAAGAAAAAAGGTAAGGTTACCCAAAACTGAAAAATCCGTACATTTCAGAATCATACAAAAAGGCCTTTTCAGGGAATACAAAATGGGTTAACATTTTAAAGCTGTTCTGCAGCAATGAAGGTTGATCAAACCTTGAAAGCTGGTGCTACTAATACCTACAGTTTTTCTAACATTTCTGGATTACTTACAACCCCCTCTGTCTGCATGAAAGCAGTGTTGGAACACTGTGGTACCAGACCCTTGTGAGCATCAGTTGTATTGTACTGTAGAAAGTAGTGTGTTGCTACAAAAATGGTGAGTAAAAGGCAATTAACAGTGGAAGAGAGAAAGACAATCATGACACTTAAAAATGTTGGTCTTTCCTATAGAGAAATTGCAAGGAAAGTTAAGTGAGTGACAACAGTTTCCTTCACCATCCAAAGGCACCTAGAACCTTGGGCAATGTCTGACAGGAAGAGGTCTGGCAGACCCAAAGACACAACTGAATCACAGGAAAGGTTTCTGAGAGTTAACAGATTGCGTGCTAGGCGGCTCACAGGACAACAGCTTCAAGCACAACTTAATAGTGGTTTTAATAAACAAGTCTCAGTTTCAACTGTGAATGAAGGACTTCGAGCTGCAGGTTTGACGGGACGAGTAGCAGCGAAAAAGCCCTCGCTATGTGTCAGAATAAGACAAAGAGACTTGCCTGGGCCGTGAAACACCGCCATTGGACTACTGAAGACTGGAAGAAGGTATTATGGACTGATGAATCAAAATTTGAAATCTTCGGTTCCTCACACAGTATCTTGCATTGAGAAGGTGAAAGGATGGTTCTACAGTGTGTGACATCACCTGTCAAGCATGGAGGAGGAAGTGTGACGGTCCTGGGCTGTTTTGCTTGATCCAGGGTCGGCGACTTGTACAGAGTGAGAGGGACCCTGAACCAAAACGGCTACCACAGCATTCTGCAGTGCATGCAATACTCTCAGGTATACGCCTAGTTGGTCAGGGTTTCGTCCTATAGCAAGATAATGACCCAAAACATAAGTCCAAGCTATGCCAGAACTACCTCAGGAACAAATAACAAGATGGTAAGCTTGAAAACATGGAGTGGCCAGCACAGTCTCCAGACTAAAACCCCATCGAGCTGGTTTGGGATAAATTGGACAGAAGAGTGAAAGCAAAGCAACCCACAAGTGCAGTACATTTATGGGAACTTCTGTGACAGATGTGGGAAGAACTTTCTAAACAATATTTGATTTCTATTGTAAAACGAAAGCCATGGTTGAGTACAAAGGTGCCAAAGGTGGCTACTCTAATGAGTCAAAAGTTTAGAATACATTTAACTCCAAATGCTTATTTGTACTATGCTTTCATTTCAGAGTGCAATGAGACATTAAACTGCATAATTTTCAGTAAATAACTGGAAAAATTAGGCTGTTCTAAAACGTTTGACCAGTAGTGAACGCAATAAATAATATTGAATTAATATTTCACATCATAGATGGTAGTTATGAGGATTTCGTTTAATGGTTGTGCTCTATGAGGGAATCATTGGCCTGGGTCAAAACTGATCCAAACTATCCTGTGATGGCATGAAATATGAACAGTGTGTAAGCGTTTGCTATGACAGAATGGATGAGAAGAAGCAGCAGAGTTAGGGACTAACAGCTCATTTATGCATTGTTGCTCATACTGCAGGTGGACTGTTGGAAGTTTCAATCTCAAAAAAGCGTGAAGTCTCCTTAATAAAGTGCATCAGAGAAATTAGGCTAAAAGCTGCGAGGGAGCTGAGAGCAACCGCAAGTATTAGCTATTTGTTGTTGTTATATTCACTGTTTTAAGTCACAGAATATTATACTGTAAATCATAAAAAAATGTTTTCTTATTATTAAATATTCTGTTAAACATCATGAAATCTTAAATGGGATCTGTATCTGTCACAAAGTATTGGCTGAAGCCTTGACAGGGTTGTGCCGCCAGTCGCCAATCCTGCCTGTTTGTTTCTGTTTACCTTACAGGTTTAAGGTCAGGAAAATATATCTTTCATAGTCATTTATTCAGCTTGGATTCCCTCTGTGAATAATCTTGACATTTTCATAAAGGTTGGAGCAGTGAAGACCTAACCAGGCTTTAAAGACTTCCAGCCCACTAGTGTCCATCTGCCTCGCAAAAGAGATTCAAGTATCCTGACGAAAAAGTGCCTCACAGTAAAGAGAGGGCCATTACTAATTTATTTTTATTCACACCGTTATTCAGCTTCTGCTCACTTCTGGAAGCACAGGATATAATCAGGTTTGCCAATGTATTTTGATATGCAAAACTACGCAGTTAATGTCACATGTAAAAATAAAATTTAATACAATCATGAATAATGACTTGAAGAAACGCTCGAGTTGGTAGAAAGATTGAAATCTGCTTCACAGGAAGTGAGGGCATCCTCACTTCACCACCCGGGTGAATAAATCCTGAACATTATTCACAACCACATTAAACCAGAGCCTGTAACATGCAGATGTTGCAAAATACGTTACGTGTACTCATTTTTTTTATAGTATTAATCATATTTAGGTGTTTATAACTAAGATTTGTGGAATTGCAAGACTTTCTGTCGCAGCATTGAGCTTAAAATACTGTGTGAAAGGCTGACCGACCTCACATTTTTCACTGCTTCTCAGCGATATCATGCTTCTTGCTTTCACTCCTCATAGTTGTGCAGTGCAGCCATGTTCATCCACCTTTGGCCTTGAATTTGAAGAGCTGCGAAAAAGGTGTTTTAGTGGAGGGGACACAGATGGTATTATTAGTGCCCGAAGAAGAAAAGCAACATTTAGTGTTCAACTTTCAAGGTTTCTTTTTAAGGTTTTCAGTAATTTTCCAGGTTCTGCTCCTTTTACTGAAACACAAGATGTCTCTTAAATGCAATGCTTTTATTTGGGGAAGATATGTATCAAAATAAAGAACAATTATGTCAATAATTTATTAATAATTTATTGATACAGCAGAAGGAATACAATAGATTTTTTTTTTTTAATTAAAACACATTTCAAAGAGCCTCATAATCAGGAGAAATAATGAAAAGCAAATTAAACTTAGACATGGATGAAATCATATTAATTAATGAAAACAACCAGATGAAATTATCTTAGGTACTTACAAAATTAACTTCATCAGAAGCTCCAGAAGATGTCAACAGAAAACACAAGAGGAAGCATTGGTCTATCATTAGACACTTTATTAGGGACACATTGTTTGTAGTGGATGGACTTCCTGTTTGCCTTCAGAACTGCTTTTATTCTGTATGGCACAGATTCAGCAAGGTACCTGAAACATTCCTCTGAAATTTTTGGTTTAGCTCACAACATAAGCAGGTGACCATATGCTGCAAGGCTGAATGCAGCAGCCCGGGTTTAATTCCAACCCAAGGCTCTTTACTGCATCTCCCCACTCGATTGCTCTGTGCTTTCCTGTCTCCCATCACTGATTTCTCTAATAAAGGCAAAAAGGCTCAAGAAATGCATTGAAAAACGGGGGATTTGGGGATCACACAGTTGATGCACATTTGTGTCTGCGCATCCATGATGTGAATGTGGCATTATGCATCAGAAGATGGTCATAAAGACATGGCCATGGTCAGGAACAATAATGAGGTAGGCTGTGCCATTTTAACAATGGTCCGTTGGTACTAAGAGGCACCGAGTGTACCAAGAAAATGTCTCCCTCACCATTGTACCAGCAGCAGGAGCCTGACCCGCTGATAGAAGATAGGATGGATTCATATTTTCATGTTGCTTACACCAAATTCTCACCCTACCATATAAATGTCGTGGCAGACCCGTAGACTCATCAGACCAGGCAGTGTTCACAACCTGTTTTCATGAGCATGTTTCTTTGTGACTCAGTTTTCTGTTCTTAGCTGACAAGAGCGAGACCCAGTGTGGTCTTCTGCTGCTGTAGCCCATCTGCTTCGAGATTCAATGTCTCGCGTGTTCAGAGAACAGTTGGTTTGTTCTGAGATCAACAAGGAACTTTCTCCTAGAGAACTGCTGCTCACTCGATATTTTCTTTTCGGTACCATTCGCTGTAAACCCTAGATATGGTTGTATGTGAAAATCCCAACAGACCAGCGGTTTCTGAAATACTCAGACCAGCCTATCTCGCACCAACAACCATGCCGCCTTTCTTCCACATTCTGAGGATCAGTTTGAAATTCATCAACAAGCAAATATGCACCGCCGTAGGAACCAATCTGACCGAAAAGGTTCAACACCGTCACTTTCATAACTACTTGGTACTATAATTCTACCAACATAGAAAATAAACTATAGTTATGTGTTCTTAGCACAATGGTACAACAGAAGGAACAACAGATTAGGTTGGCACATCAAACTGCAACACAGATGAAAGCGTCACAATTTCAAAAGAGGCTCAACATATTCTAATAAATACGTCTGATAATAACTGAGTGCGCAATATCAAATGCATATGTCTCCTTACTCCATTCCACTTTGTTACCGATTGATTTAAAAGTCTTTCTGTGTTGGAACTCAGAATGGGATATCAAAGGCTACACAAAATAAAGGCAAGCTCCCACACTATGATTAGCAAATCCACACAATGAATTACACTGTGAGAACTGAAACAGATAAGTCTGACATTATAGTCGATTTAATCTAGCCTCAAACAGAAAGTGTGGGTTTCAAACAGAAATGGTCGAAATACGAAATTGCAGCAACATAAAACATTTCTTTCAACTCTCAGCGTTGCACGGCTCTACGAAATTAGCATTCTAGTTTCCACCACTATCAGCTTCAAGCATTTCAGTGATAAGTCGAGCAGATTTTCCTCTAAAGTGCACGCAATAATTTCTGATTCCTGCTCCAATAAATTGTTATGAATGTTAAAAAGAGGAAAGAAAAGCACAAATTGTTGTGGTGAAGCACAGTTTGTTCTCATAAAGCAGGTTTCCTTTGTGAAGCTTGACAGTTTTCCATGCTACACATCCACATGACTTTCATTTGTTGGTTTCAGGTGTGTGTGAGTGAGGCAGGAACCTCAAAGTTTCACTTTCAGTCACTAGAAATCTGTTTGGTGACTGCTCTGCAGCCAGGCAGCCTATTTATAGTTTCCATTGCACTGGCCTCTAGTGGTATGATCAGACAACTCCTGCTGCTCACACACTTGCACAAGATGACTTGCACAGCGAGTGCGGGCATGCGTGTGTGTCTGTGTGTGGGTTACAAGCCTGGAAAAACAGCTCACAGGCGAAGCCAAACTATGACTCCTAATGCAGCGAACAAAGTTAAAGTGTAGCGAATTATCTGGCAGTTAAACATCGCTTTCTCAGTGGCTCATGTACAGAAACAATAAAAGAAGAGTGGGGGTTTTAGGTCAAAAGCTGACTTAGCCTGACAGGGAAAATACATATAAATGTGGAAACTGTAGGAGGAAGTATAGGCGTTTATAAAAATCCACTGTGAAGGTGCAAGTTGTTCTTCATATACTGTGTGTTTCTGGGTTACTTATGTGTTTTCTTTACTTTTTTGGCGGGGTCGTTAAGGCAAATGAAACGTGGTGCATTTCATTTTCCATTATTGATGTCAGATGTCTTTTTTTGTACAGGGTAAAGTGTTCTTGAGCATCATACATCATAACCAGGGGGCTCTGCTTCTTTGTTTCCTTTTAAACTCCCATTAATTTAATGCACTGTCAAAAATATGAAATTGCACAATAAAATGAACATTCTTGTTTCCTCCACTATCAGCTTCAAGCGTTTCAGTGATGAGTCAAACAGATTTGCACCCAGTAACTTGTGAGTCCTGCTCCAATAAATTGTTAAAAATGTTTTTGTGTACTTTTTGGGGGGGTTCTTGAAGCAAATTACACTCTGCGTGTTTTGTTTTGCATTAGTGAGGTCAAATGTCCTGTTTGTGCAAGCTAAAGTGTTCGTGAGCGTCAGACAGGAGGGCTCTACTTCCCTACTTTTTAAAGTCCCTCTAACACTTGGTGCTGTCAGTGGCTTGCGGGATGGAAAACAGTGCTTGCTGGAAAGGAATGATAATTAATTTTTCTTACTCCCATCTGACAAGATTTTATTTTCAGTTATGGGGATTTTAAAACTCGGCACTCACCAGAAGTGCTGCAGATTCACACTCTGAGCACAGTTAATTTGCCTAGCAGCAAACCCCGATGACCCTGACGTCCTCAACAAAATTTTAAAGGTTAAATTTCACGTCTACTGCTTAAAGAATATTACATTAAAACAGAAATTGTGTTGTTTTTTTTTGTTGTTGTTGTTGTATATTTGCACAAATAAATCCTGAGAGCAGCCAATCAAAGAGGTTTTAATCCTGTGGTCTCCTGGAAACACAGCTTAAAAAAGACCAGCACCAACTTCAGTATTTCATATGGCATTCACTTTGAAACCCCACAAGTGTCACACTTCATATTGTGGTACAATTTCTAAGGCATCTACACTAAAGGATTTCTTTACTGCAAACACAGGTAATTAAAAGGCCTCCAACAGAGTGAAATCAATGATTTACAGAGCAGATCACGAGCCCCGGGGCTGTTGTGAGTTCATAAACTTAAATGCTGGGTAAAATATAAAAATATCTCTGCTCTTAAGAAGACAATCATCCTGTCTGGCTGTTGTTTGTAGCTCCTGACATTTCTTTGCCGATATCGCACAGGTTTGTGTTGTAAAAAATATATATAATTTATTCTGTCAAAAAGCCTCACAGCATGCTTTTTAACATGCTTACTGGTCAGGCTGCCAGTCAGGCTGTCACTGGATAACAAGGCCTCCATACGTGCACCATAAATCCATTAGTTCACGCAGAAAGCAGTAATTATATGTGACACATAGATCTCTGTGGGGGACATAAGTGTCTGTTTGCTACCAGGCTTCATTCTGCCAATAGGAAATATTCACACTGTTATGGCACAGAGGAATTTATGTGTGTGTTTGTGTGTGTGTGTGTGTGTGTGGAGAGCATGAATGAATAGCTACAAGGGATATATGATTGACAGTGAGTGCTAAAGACAGCAGAGCATCTGCATCACTCTGACACATGCAAAGCTTTCTTGCTACTGTGCTGAACTTGACCTCTGTCGGTTGTGGTGTGATTGGGCTTTTAATTCAGCCCACAGCTGTGCAGCACACCAGCAGTCAGTCCATGTGTAGCAGAAACAAATGAGTGGCCACATAATGAAATCCCATCTTCTTCCCACTTACACAGCGCCTGCTTTTACAAGTCAGTAGGGCAGAGAACACGCTCTGTTTTAAGAACTGTGCAGAGTGGGATGCACATGGAGATGAACACGTTTGACTTATTCTCTGAACTTCATGTTAAAATAGGGTCATTTTCAGTGAGTAAGAGGCATGTAAGACATGCCTGAGATGATCTTCATGCCAATTTTGCGTTAAGGAATAGAGATAAAGCATTTTCTGCATTCTACAGTGATATCCTCATTCTTATTAGTCTCAGTGCTGATGTCGGGGAAATATTCATGATTTATTTTTAATTACTGATGATTACAAGATGAAAAACAACTGTTCCCTCATTACATAAGACTACTATTAATCACCTGCAATAATAAATAGTATATTATTTTGGGACTCATTTCTATCCTTGTACACTACTAAAGTTTTTTTGCTGATGGTTCAAAATAATCCTTATAAAAGTTATAATGAATTTTTTATAAGGATATTTATTTAGATTTTTTTGCTCCACAATAGCCGTGTGGGAAAATTAATGAATCTTTCCTTCCTTGATGCAGACTTTCTTCTGATTGGCTGCCCCTCCCAGACCGAATATTGAAAGTGTGATTTGCTCCTGGCATGTTGCTTTAAGGATGACGGACAATTCAGGCTTTGTTTCCTCGGTAACCCACTAATGTATTTATAACCAGTTCAGATGTTAATCTTGAACTGATTTCAGAAGTTGAAGCGTCCTTGTCTCATGTCCTGCCCACTCTGTGAATATTTTGTTTCCAAAGGTCATTCATTTTTGTCATGGTCCTGAGTTTGATGACTCAGTGTTTTGTGTAGATTAATATTATCTTATGTTATTGTCTATTCTGGTTATGTATTCTGTCAAGACTTTCTAGTTCTTAGGTTTTGGCTCTGTGCTCCCTCTGTTTAGTGTCTAGTCATCCCTGCCCGTGTGTTCCTTCTGTTCTGTGTCAGTATCGTTTCTCTGAGTTCAGTCAGTGCATTTCCTGTTTTACTTTGAAGGTCCGTGTCTAACGTCAGTATATTGAGTTAGTGCCTGCCATGCCCCCTGTTTTCTCTGCTCTCCGTCTCCTCGTGTTTCATGTTTGTTAATTTGGCCCTTAGTTTTCCCAGCTCAGATTATTTCTTAGTTCTGTTCTTGCCCCCCTCGTTTTTGTTTGCATTTCACTCACCGTAAATAAAAGCTCACTCCAAGCCAGCGCCTGCCTTCTTCAACTCCGCATATCTGCTGCCGCAGCCAGACAATTTTATATGACCGCTAAGTCACATGCAGTGTGGACTCAAGATATCCTCCCTCAATGACATCATACAACACCAAAAATGAAACAAAACTGGTAGAAATTGGACATTAACAGCGATTTGAATCCTGAGCTTTTGGCTTCCGGGCAAATCTTTCACTTATGCCAGAATTCCCTTTCAGCATGTTGTTGGTGCTGAGGCAGAGTGACAGCTGATGGACTGATACTACATGGTACTCACTGTTTGCATTTGCCGTATGGATTGTTAGAACCTGGCATGCGCACTGTGTTTTTGGTTTTCCATGACAGCTGTCTGAACTGAAACGCTACATGTCTCGTCTTTCCGTTATTACCACATTACCAAATCTACAAAGCATCAGTTTCACAAAACTGTTAACAGCGCTGAAAGAACCAAACTTCCAGGTACTTAACAACGGTAATCATTATAGCTGTAAGCATTCACACTTCTTTGGGTAGATAATTAGCATGTTCATTGGATTTTAAACACCACCGATTCAAATTATACAGAGCAAATAGAAAAACTAGGGGACATATCATAGGTCACGCATCCATAATCTCCTTTTGTTTTTTGTGCAGCTCCCGCGCCCCTTACATGAAAGCCACAAATTAGCTGATAAATGCTGAGACACTGTGAGCTGAGGATTTTGGCAGAATGACAGCATTAGCAGCTGCCTTATCTCTAAGTTCAATAAAGCATTGACAAGAGGTTTTCCATGAGTTATCTAGGGAGAAGCAGCCGAGCACAACAGGGGACATCAAGATGACAATGTTCATTGCAGGTTTTCATTAAGATCTCTGCAGAAGAGCTACGCTTTGCATGGAATATAAGCTGCCTCCCTCTTGTCCTATCATTTACTGAAGCGTGCATCTCCCACTGCTTTTAGATTAACTTTGTATTCCCGCTTTCACTGTTCAAGCAAGGCTTTCATATCATCCCACCTGGCATGTCGTTAACTCCTTCGGCTGATAAATGCAATTCACAGCTTCCAGCCTTCCTAATTCTGCAGCGCTGCACAAGCTTCGCCATATGAATAAATTAGAATCAGTATCGCAAAGTTGCACAAAAAGGAAGAGAAACATGAGAGCAAAGGTTTGAAAAATAGACTTCGATCACTGCTTATCTCATCTCGGATCCTTTTCACTGCGTTTCTCTATTTCTACAAGATTCGTGCTTCACAGAGATTTCCAGTCTTCCTGTCTCTATGGTTTTTAAATGGCTGTGGTGGCAGGTAGACGGTGGAACAGACCTCTTGATGATACAAAGCTATACTTTTTTTTTATCCGCTCATGCTGTAAATTGGTGCTCACGTCTTCTTTCTTAGGAAGATGGAAGCCCTTCGTCTGACATAAGAAGATGACAATGCTTGCATAAGGGGGAATGAATTTTCATATATTGTGAAAGCCAGACAACTGATGCAAAAAACAGAAGCAATTTACAATCACAGACTTTTGCTGCCGTTAGTTTGAATAAGATGCCATGCATAATGTCTGACTGTATCAAACTCAGAATGATTCCCATGGTCCTAAAAAGCCATCCTAGCATGGTTTCTGCCATGCTTTTCAGTGCTTGCTCGAGACTGTATAATGTCACAGTGATGAACGATGTCCATCTGCAGTACGCTTATATTCTTATAAGGATTCCACCGAACATTATGTCTCCTCGTTCTAATTTATGCCCTTATCCCTCTGTCCTTTTAATCACTTTAAGGCCAAGAATGATTAGTAGCACTTAACTATTAGACACAAACCATTAGGAGGGTTACATCTAAACCTCCTGCTGCTTACTGCAGAGAAGCAGGGATGGTTCTTCAGTCATTTGTTCAACCGGGTAAAGTCCTCTGTCACTGATAATTAGGCCTCAGAGAGCCATCTAAAGACCTCAGGAAGGGAATGAGTGAACAGATTGCCAGGACCCCTGAAAGTGTTTG
>VUQR01013862.1:0-15431 GCA_015108515.1 Hemichromis elongatus | reverse complement strand
TAAACATTAGAGTTTCTATATATTTTAGATTCATTACACACAACTTAAGTAGTTCAAGCCTTAAATTGTTTTAATATTGATGATTTTGGCATACAGCTCATGAAAACCCAAAATTCCTAGGTTAATAGCTCGTTTAGTGAACCTTTTCATGATATGCTAATTTTTTGAGACAGGAATTTTGGGTTTTCATGAGCTGTATGCCAAAATCATCAATATTAAAACAATTTAAGGCTTGAACTACTTAAGTTGTGTGTAATGAATCTAAAATATATAGAAACTCTAATGTTTATCAGTACATTGCAGAAAATAATGAACTTTATCACAATATGCTAATTTTTTGAGAAGGACCTGTATTTACATGAAGGACAATGGTTACCAAAAATTCAGTACCATACTGTTATTAGATTAAATAAATTATATACACATAAGAGGCCACCAAGAACACCATCATTATCCCAATTTTCAAGAAAGGAGACAACCGAGAATGCCAAAACTAACTAAACTCCTCTGATATAAATGACCCACCTAGTGGAGAATCCAACGAATGCACCAAAGAAAACATGGCTAAAAAAGGTCAGAGATGACATCAGAGATCGCAGAATGAATCTTGACAGGGCCAGGACAATCGCCAACAATTGCCATGCATGGTAATGAGTTGTGATGGTAATTCGACAGCCATTGGCACCCACAGCAGCTTACGGGTTTAGGAGTCAATCCAGACCTAATGCTAGCTAGGAATCAAAGACAGAGACATATTATGACATAGTTATGTGGACTCACATGATTGGGTGTGTAACGGAGTTAAAAATACATCAGGAAAAACATATACTTAGCTGGTCTTAATTAATATTTCAAGTGTGAATTTTATCATCTTTGTTGTATTTTATTTTGAAAACCTGGAAACTGGACCTTGCTCCGGCGTCTAGAAGCTTCTAAAGCTTCCGTTCCTCTCAAGGCGCGTTTGCACTGTGAGGAATAAACCATGTAAAGCCAACCTTCTGAGCATCTGTGATTTATGAAGAGCCGGGAGCGTTACAGGTGCACTAACATAACAGTAGTTAGCAGATGAAGCAATGTATATCTAGATTTTTTTAAAATTAGTCTTTCTTAGGGCCAGCAGTTCGATATTTCCTGCAATTCCTTTTGTGTATTATTCCACATTGAAGGGCACCTTTAGCCATTAGCTGTGCAGCACTTCCTTTTTTGTTATACTTTATTTGACAAAAACTTATGTGTAATAAATTGACAGACTTGGCAATGTCTACTACTGAGGAAAATGATCCTTCTCCCTGTCAGTACCTCCTGATTTGATATCCTCAGACTACTCAATAGTTATTTGGCTCTAGGGTGCCTCTAGTCAGTTCAGCTGCCCATGATGCCTCTTTTACAACTTTATCGTTTCAGCAATCAAGTCCAACTATACAATGCAACAAACAACTGATATAAGCCAAAATTAGTTTAATTTGGTGTATGTACAGCTGCTTTTATTTGATTCAAAATAACGATTAGCTACTGTGCTATATCAAACTCATCATGTTCATGTTCATTGCATTTAGTGTTGGGATATCTTTCAGCAGAACATCAACAAGCAGTAGTTGCAGTGGTAATGTATAAAGTATAACATTTTTTTTTTCTGGAACCTTTAAAAAACAGTTTGTGATTCATATAAAATTGATCTTGGTCAACTAATTTTTTGTTGAGATCAATCACTTCACTTGACGTTAGGTTATCCTCTGGGTGGGATTGTCACTCTAACAATAAATGGAGCTTGCAATATGGAGGACATGTAAATTTTGCAGCGCTGAGAATATATTGTTTTAATAATATGTGGCTTCATTTGTGAAAATTGGGAGACCTGGAATGTGAATATTGTGCTAAGATTCTTGAGCACTGAGAATCATTTCACTTCAATTCAGCTTTGGTTATATAGGACAAGTTCACAATCAGAGTCACTTTAAAATGTTTTGTCAACATGAAACTTACCATTAGCTTCATGCTCCCTCCTAGTCCACAGTTGAATAAAGGAAAATTTGCAGTGCTGTGCCCTAAAACAAAACTCTATCTGCAAGTACTGTGGCCACTAAGGCTGCGTTCACACTGCAGGCAAAAGTGCATCAAATCCGATTTTTTTGACCCTATGCGACCCATATCCGATCATGGTATGACAGTGTGAACAGCACAAATCCGATATTTTCAAATCGGATCTGGGTCACTTTCGCATGTGGTACTGAATCCAATACATATCCGATGTTTTAGAAAGCGACTGCTGTTTGAACGGTCGTGTCGCATTAAATCCATCTTTTACGTCACTGACACAAGACATATGTCAATTATCAGCGCTGGAGAAGACAAACAGGAAAGCATGGTGGTGGAAACTGGAGACGGAGCGAGTCAATGGACAGAAACTAAAGTATTGGACTTGATTAGCACATGGGGAGACAAGCTATTTATTCAAGCTAAACTTTTAGGGCCTCTGTTCACCATTTTTACTTCTGTAAACAGAGCGCGTTGTGTGTAACGTCTTCTTTTGTGCTTGTGGGTCACCTTTGAGGGCCGTGAACGTTCACACTAGAGCGTGTTTGCTGTCACATTTTATTTGTAGTGTGAACAACCAAAAAGAAAAAATTTGATCAAAAAATCGGAATTGAGCATTAGGACCTGTTGTGTGAACGTAGCCTAAGGCTAGCTAAATTATCAGTCACCATAGTGTAGCTGCATTCAGACTGATGTGTGTGTCATCATACATATTGTGGTCCTGGAGACACCTACTTTTATAACACCACCCTAAAGGTGGGTTTAAATGCTTTTGCATAGCTTGACAGGTGTTTTTCTGCACTTCACAGGTGTGTAGTCAGTTGAAAATTGGTGTGGTCGGCAAAGTAACAGGTTGAAGGGTGTTGTAGCTAGTGGTGGTGTTAGGGCCCGGAGGCCAGTATGTGGGAGTGGCATTGTTGGCAACACTGCCATCAGAGACAGACAACTCTTTTTCAGCTCCCTAAGAAACTCATCATATGTACAAGAGGCGATAGGATGGAAAGAAAACTATGCTTTGGCCCATGCCAGTGCTTTTCCCCTCAGCACCCCTACCAAGTAGGACAGTTTGGTCATATCGTCAGGAAAAGAGCAAGGCGATCAGTCAAACTAAAGGCAACACGGTAACGAGAAACCCCCGCACCAACCCAAGTCACTGTTTGCCTAGAAATTCCACCAAATTGCTCATGTTCGCCTATAATTGCTCCTTGTTTGGAGATCGCAGTCCGAATTGGGTGTACTGGGTCCATTTTTTCGTCCGGTTTGTACTGGCCTGGAGGCCCGTACATGGGAGTGCACCTAAAAGAGGACTCAAGGGGCAGAAAAAGGATGATTTTAACAAAGCTGCATTTAACACAATGATACGTGATAGGAGACGTGGGAAAAGTACCAGGAGTCTCTAGCATGGAGGCACTGTAACAGAGAAAGAGAGCAGTCAATTCCAGAGTTAAGAAAAGGTTGGCTGAAGGTTGGCTGAGTATAATGGTAAGGGTTTACTTGCAGGTGGATGATGCGAGGTTCCAAGGAGAGTAGCTGAATGAGTGTCTAGCTGAGAAGCAAAGCGGGGGAAGTTGAGGTTCCAACAATAAATTTTTAGTGACCCAGCAAGCAGCAGGGCAGGCAGGTGTGAGCAGTGAGTTTGGAAAAGACTTTGCAAGCTAACTTGGTGAGTCGTTACAAGAGCGACAAGAATCCAGGTAATTACATGGCAAATAAGTTGATTCTTAATGTTGGTTAGGAAAAACCAAGATGCAAAAAGTGGAAGGCAGAGCAGGAGATGCTTCAATGATGTGGGAATGGACTATTCACTCACAGCCCGGATCTTCACCAGCTCAGGCTTCACCTGCCCTCCTGCCAAGATGTAGCCCAGGAAGGTGACATAGACTCAAGGAAAAAAACAGAATGTTATCTAAATATACAAAAAAAAAATGTTCACATAGTTCCTTCACACATTGTTCTCTAGGACCTGAAACACTGCAGGGGCCAAAGCGCTTCACTAAATATTCGTAATGTTCCAGGGCTCTGTTGAATGCAGTTTTCATTTTGTCCCCCTATCCAATGCAAAAGAGATAGTAAGACCTTCAAAGATCGAGGCAGAGTTAGTCTTAAATGCTACTCTGCTTATTGCCGTAGACGAATCGAAGGTGGCAGGAGCAGGTAAGGAACCAGGACTCTGCTCTTGTAGGCGGACACAGAAAAACAGGGAAAAACACCAGATACTCACTCGGATCATGACAGCTCCATATTTCTCTGAGGCTATTTCCTTCTCAGGTTGATGGAAGTCTTACTCCTTACATGTTTTCTCAAACATTGCTTATTATAGTTATTACTGTTATTCATGTTAGTCTGTTTCTGTCAGCAATACCTAAATTATTTTTTGTATTAAAACACACAAAAGTTTAGGAGTTAATAAGCAGTTGAAGTGTCAACGAAAATGAATAAAATAAAAAGGATGAGGAATGGGTCTAGGATTTTTTACAAATGTAGTGAGACAGAAGGGATCCAGCAGTATGTGCAAAATTGCGACTTTTTAAAAGTCTGTCAGGAATAAATAGAGAGTTGGGAAACACTAGGAGTTGTCAGGCCCCTGTGCAGTGCTCTGTGCTCTAATATACAGGTGACACAGTGCAATGTATGGGTTTTGTAACATGGAGTATCTTCTGATAGCTAACCTGGGTTCACAGGTTCATTGCTGTGGTGCCTCCTTTTTGCTGCTGGCTGTATGTCTCAGATTGAGAGGAGAAGCTGCAGACCATGAATGATCCTCTAACGAACAAGTCTTTTAAGAGAAAATGCTACTTTTAATTTTCTACCATTTATTTCTGCATTCACGCATAAATTTTACTTTTTCTATTTCTAGTTTCAAATCTATATGAAACTATATGAGTTTTCATTCGTATCATTTTTGCTAGATCCAGCATTTTTGTGCAACTTACTGCTTAAAAATGTATTATGGAACATTATTCAGGTTTTCCAGGAAAAAAACCCCACTAGTGATGTAGAGATCTCAAGTCATGTAACAAATATGATACACTTGGTGTTACATGGTAAAATTTATTTTTATTTATTTAAAGATTTTTCCGAAAATTAAAGTTTTATTGGTAAAATGTCTGTGAGCTCTGTTTGCTTTTACGTGTACAATGATGCATTTTCATACTGGACTGTTAGTGTAATATTAGAATTGGGGGGGAGCTGGTAAATGTTGTATTCAGTGTACCTGAAATGTGTTGGCACTGCAGCATTAAAAGCGCCCACCAGTGCTGAGTCTTTTTTCATTGTCCTGCAGTATTCGCTTGGATGTTTATCATAATGGTTGTCAGACCCTGAAGGTATTTCTGAAGGCACCCAGAGCAGCAATATCGATTAGTGCCTCCTGTGTACTAGAGGTCAGTTTGAATTGGTGAAGTCTGTTTACCTCTATTTGGATTATTACTTCCTGTGACTAAATGACCAAAATGAAAAAGGACAGGAGTAAGAGGGTGAACTGGGGAACCGTTTCTTCCTCCAAACAGCAATTGATTAAAACAACTGGCAAGTAAAATGTAGTCCTTCACTGTGCATACAAGGGAACTGTATTGTCCTGTTTTGTGCCTATCTTTTGCTCAAGACATTCAGTGTATACCTTGGGGTGTGCTGAATTATTAATACTGCCCTAATGACAACTGTATTCCCAGATATAAAAATGACCTTAAGAACATTGATTTTCTTTTTTATGTTGCAAAGCACTTTGAACTATAAATCTATTTACATTTGACCCTTGAACTGATCTACAGACAAAGTGTACTTTTGAGTGTTATTACAAGATGAGCATTTAGCAACTAAAGAGTCAGATTCAATATTGAGTAGCTGTAATGTATTATCAGTGTAATTGGTCTTTTGTTGTAAACAACAAGTACAGAAATAATAGTGAATGAAAAGGTATTGTAAAGTAGGATTTTTTTTCCCCTAAACTATAATCCCCATTGAAAATGTGACGTGACACTTGTTACAAAATCAGTCTAAAAAGTTAAAATCTTGCTAATGCTGAAACATTTATAGTGAATATTTGCATTATACCTAAAATAAAGCAATGAAAAGAATTTAATACAAACTCGCTACATGTGAGCTACAAACCACAGAGTTCATTTCATCATCATTTAATCATGATTACAATTCTCAATCAAGGAGAAACCTCCACGGCTGTAAAAGTCAATGGGGAATTGTCAAATATTGTAGTTTGTTTAGTGCCCACTTAGGGCAGGCTCCAAAGGTAAGTCAATACCCGTACTCTCCCATATTAAAAATGTCCAGGTTTACAGCATTAAAAAGTATGTTAAAAATGCTACTTACCAACCTGTCTAGTGTAACTTATAAAGGCTTTCAAATTTATGCACAAAATGTTACACAGGAAATTAAAAGTATTAATGTGGATTCTGTGGTATGTTAGCAAAGCTCAGTAATGAAATATGAAAATTTCACTTCACCCTGTTGTGCATGCAGTGGAAGCGACATAGTGACGTGCCAACCGCAGACAAGAGAAAGTAAATGACGTTCCCCAACTTCAAGTGACTACAGTATGAGAATTGGGCAGAGCCTGAGATCAACTTTTTGTCAACTTCCCTGCGAGTGATTAAAACGATTGCTAATAAGAGTGAAGAATACCTGTGATTGACATATGACCTGGTAATGAATACATTAGAGGGTGACCTAGGCAACTGGAGACTATGAATGTCCACAAGCAAATTGCGTAAGGCTATGTCCATCTTTTAAATACAGTTTACATGCTTTCAGACGTAGAGGTACTTAAAGCAACGTCAAGAACTCTTACTCTTGCTTACTTTCCTGATTTTCTAATAAGGCAATCAGTGCTGTTTATTATACTTCGGCTGCTGCGTCTACGTAACACACATGGCGTCTGTGCAAGGTTAGTAAGAAGTTACAGGGAGATGGCCGTCGCTTTTGCTGGCTCTAAGTGGAGGTGACAGCATTAGATGTGGTGACCTTGTGGGGGAAACTAGTGACTTGCTTCCTTGTGACTGAAGGAACATATCTGGAGGCACCCTGCAAGGCTTTTTGGTTTACGAGGGCCTGTCAACAAGGGAACCTGCATGGCAGCAGTAAGAGTGGCTTGTTTTTATTTTTTCACATCAACAAACTTACTTCAACTGCACCACCAAAACTCACTGTGACTGGTACTGCTTTGATGGGCATGTGGTTTGTAAAGGAAGTGTAGATTTATAAGGTAAAACATATTTCATCCTGAAAGTGTACAGTATATTGATTTTAGAAAGCTGTATTGCATAAAAGTAACATAAGGTGTCTTAAAAGAAATATGAAAGCTTGCAGATGAGGAGGTGCATTAAGTTTGAGCCTTTTCATTCATCCTTGGATCAGTGATTATTCGCAAAATTATGCACAGTCGATACTTCAAAAATGACTTCAAATTCATAAAATGCTAAATATATACAGGCTGGTAAAAGCATGCAGAGGACTGTCAAGGTTTTTTAAAGGTTTACTTAGGAAGAGTAATAGATGAGATATGTCAGTTTCACTGTTTATAAGCCCTCTCTGTCCCCAGAGGGCTGCCGTAGCCTCTGGCCATTCTCCCCTTACCTTAGGCATCATCTGGAAAAAAAACCTGATGCTTCTAGTCATTCTGCATCCCTGCATCTGTCTGAAAATAATTGGTCAGGAACCTTCTCTCCAAAAAGAGCCCATGAAAGAGTAATATCTTGTAGCCAAAACACACATGTCTGACAGATCATATTTGAAACAAAAAAATGTATAGACCTACACTATGCACTGTTCAAACCCTGGGCCCAGAAGTTTCCTGGACTTTAGCCACATCACGAAGGTGGAAAATTTAATTTAACACCCTGAGGTTTAAAACGATCAAGAGTTTTAGTTGTTGATGGTTTTGCTAAATTAGCTGTTAATTTAGTAGTTCTTAGTTAAATCCACTGTAACACAATTTCTTCCTTTTGATGAAATTTATCCTTATTTCAATGTAGATTTAAAAAACAAAAACAAAATGTATTTCTGGGTCCTCAAAGATGAGTTGCAACAATCTAACCTAATGAAAATTCGGTTGATAAGCTCTGTTGCTTTTTATTTATCTGTGTTACAGAGTTATTGATGTTGTTTGGTTCAAACACTGGCACAGATAACTGGTTGTCTCACATGGAAACATTTTCCCCACCGATGTTTTTGACCATTCTTGTGAACAACAACAGATATTTCAAATTCAGTCGCATCCTCATATTCGTGGGAACATATGCACAAAAGAAATACTGTTACAATGGATATTTAAAATACAATTTTATACATATATGCATTTATAATAAATAATAATATATAATATTTGCTTGCAACCCAGTGTTGGATGGGATATCAATGTATTTGGTGGATTATGAATTTTCACTGTGTAGCCAACTCCTAATAACGTGGCATATCTACATTTGCCATTCTTTTTGGCCACGTCTAATCTGGCAGAAGAAAGGCTCTTGTGCTCAAGTACTGGAGGGAAAACAATACCACTGGGCTTTGCTCTACCTGTAAGCTCACAGATGAGACAGAGACAGAGAAAATTACGGGGGAAAAATCATTATTCTCTGAATGAGATGTCTTGGGTTTGATCAGGCTGTGAATCAAAGCCCATCTCTTAGACTACTTAAACATTCACTTTTAAAATTCCAACCTGATTGTACTTTTATGGAAATTTCTTGCCATCAGTGTCTGCATTCTCTCCTGTCTCCAGGTCCTCTTGTATCCCTGTAGATATCTGACTCTGCCCTTCATTAGAATTCTCTTGGTAAGAAAGCAGGAGAAATGAGCCGAAGATGTAAATTCAGTAGAAAAGAGAAAGGTTTAGATCTTTCCCTTTTTTGTCCAGGGAATAAAAAAAAAAAAAAAAGAGAAATCATGGATATACCACATGATCGACTGACATGAGGGCAGAAGACTCAAGAATTTCATTAGGAATATGTTACAGTGTATCAGAATCTCTGTCATCATCATGACAGATATTGTACTGCATCAGTACTGTAGTTCTTCTTTTTAATGCAACTCTGAAACAATGGAACAATATAAAGTAGTGGTTACAAATTAAAAACATCAAAGCCAACACAAACCAGTAATTACATGGGAGGAATAATGTGTTTTCTTTTTTAATCTTTCAGACTAAAAAAATCTAAACATCTGCATAATTTTGTATAATTTTTGTTTTGCAGCATATTGATTTGTTCAGAAAACATGCCGCAAACTAAATGTTTCTGGCTCATCTCATGTAGTTGTTGTCTATATCACCAGATAAATGTCAAAAATACAACTTTTTAAGTTATTTTTACATTTTATTTTAAATTTCATTATAATTCATAATATAAACTATTTAATTCTGGTTTATCAGTGATGCAGACTGCAGATAAAGAAGATTTACATTTAGTGTGTACATTTCTTTCTTTTAATCCTACTGAAATAAAAGTAAACATATTAAAAATGCAAGCTGTGATGTGGTAAACAACACTGTGTTTTTTTCCTTAGAACAAAATTGTACAAGTGGCTGTTTAGGTATAACTTTAAATATTAACTTTAACTATAAATATTTTCCACGTCTAAAGTGACGTTTACTGTTGTAGTTTAATGTTATTAGAATAGGAAGGTAAATTATAATCTACCTATTGAAGTTAAATTTCCATTTCCAAATATTCAATTTTCTCTAAATACACAATATATATATATTTATGTGTGTAGTTTATCATTGTAGATATTTGTGATAGTATCCTATAAGGGTACTTTTTGGTTACAATGATATACAGTTTCTATAACCCTAGAAAATGAGGCAAAGATTGTTTAATGTAAGAGTTAGTTAAAAATACACTTGGACAGTTATAATATTGAAAACGTGCCAAATATGACCAGATTTTTACAATTTTTTTGTTATTGTAGGACGGTAATCACAGAGCTCCTCCCTTTTTCTATGCTGTATGATATGTGTAGAACATATGAGCAACCCAGACCACAGTCATGTCTCCATTCTGATGGCGAGATTATCAGAAAAAGCCTTTCAAGTGAAGATGTTATGCGATGACTGTGTTCCAGGGTGGACACAGGAATAATTGAAGTCTGTCATAATGCCTGAATGACAAGAGAAATGTCATCAAGGGCAGGAGTCACATGGCAGCCAACCACTTCTTATTATTATTATGAAGAAGTGATGCACTGACTCTCAGATGCTAATCAGTCTCCCAGAGACCTCAGCGCTGTGTGTTTAGTACAGGTTTACAGCTCTTCTTAGCCCTCCACTTTTATTAAAAATGATCTTTCAGACACAAGGAAAAGGATGTTCTCTCGACAAATGTTAAAATGCAATGCAAAGTTTCAGGCATGAAAGGCGAAAACTGTAGGATTATTCCACAGCTATTCCAGGGAGGATGAAAAAGGAGGAAAGAATTGGAACAAAAACATCAAAGGGCCATAGAAAAAGGGGTAAAAATGGAGAAAAGTTATGAAATATTTAGCAGCAGGTCCCAACAGGTGGTCAAGAGTGCAGTGCAGGATTTTACATCACCATGAATATGATCCTTGAACAAAATTTAAGTATGAAAATGTTCAGCTTCCAATTAAAAAGAAAGATGATTCATGTATGAAAAAATTGAGCAAAAAGTTAGAGTATTGCCAAATGTAGTTTGAAGTACAAAAACCATTTTGATGTTGCAATATTATTACACTGGAAAATACCAGAAAAGTAAATAGAAGTTAAAGTCTGTAAACTAAAAGTCTGAAGTAATTTCCCGTCAAGACTTCAAACTGCATTTCTTTAAGATTTGTAAAACTGCCCGAAAAATACAGAACAGATCATTTAAAAACACTGAATTTACCCTTTGACTGTTCATTCACTTCTCTAAGAGAAACCATTTAGACTTAGACTAGATCTGATTATACGCTGTCCTTTTGAATGCAGTATTTGCTGTTATTATGATTTGGGGAATAAAGCTGACAAATTCCAAACTGATTTGTCACAGAAATTGTTCACGGGACTCACTACAAATGTTGCAGTAAATGAACTGGAGTACAATTAGTCCACCGTCTATATAAACCCATATTTATTCAAAGCAGTTAGGTATGAAAACCTCTCAGCAGTCAAATAACATCATCATTATTATTGTTATGTCATTTTACAACAAACTGACAAGTGTGTTGGTGTGACTGCAGTATCTTGGAACAAATTACATGATGGGACAGCAAGTTTACACAGTATGAAAGTCTCACTAAGGTACTCTTTACTGGCACTACATGTAATAATTATTGTCACTATATAAGCAATAATATAGCTTTTATTAAAAGTTTAATACATTGTAGTAATCTGAAACTAAGCATTGTGAATGATACATTGAAGTTTCTCATATAAATCTTTCAAAGAGCCACCTTAAAGTTATTCTTACATCATGACAGGCTGCATTTTAAACATTTCCTATACATTGTGATTGCTTTTTAATGAATCTTTAGTAAGTATTGATTTTATTAACAGCAAACTGACATTCATTTCTGTAATTAAATTTTGTGATATTAAAAATGTTCCTCATTCTAACTAGCGATAACAACTAATGGACGTTTTTTTAATGAAGGTTTTTCTTACTGCTAAGTGAGTCTGTCCTCCCTCCCAAAGCCTCTGGTATCTGAGAGATATTCACAAGGTGCATCTTTAGCCTTGATTATGTGAGGCGTGTGTTACCGTGGTGCTGTAACAAGTCTCACTCTCAACTGGTTATATTTTAACATGCGCCTTTTCCTAAAGCTGTCTATGTAGTTTTGGATCATAAATTCAATCAAGCATCTAGTGAAAGTAAAGATAAAAAAAAAAAAGTGAAAATAAAAGTAAACTGAAACAGGAAGCAAACTACAGTCTAGCAAGTCTACATAAACATCAATTGTAACTTTTTTACCACACATCTAAATTTGAAAAAAAACAAACCCAAAAAACAATCGTCAGTGATAGTCCTGTCACATGTCATTTGGAAGGAAATGCACTAGAAAGAGCAGAATAATGAGTGTTTCTAGCCTGATCTAAAATCACATACTTTGCATCAGAAATAATACATATAAATGATCTTATTTCTTTCTTGTTTGGCACTAGTCTGTGTATAATTTTTAGTAAGATAAAGTTAAAATCAGGAAACACATTTTCCAAACAATTCTTGTGCTTCCTTTCAGAAGTAGGATTTCTTGTCAAGGTGATGCGTCGTCTCAGTAAATCTCCTCTATCTTCCCCTTCCTCATTCTTCGCCCACAGCTGTACGACCAGGTTAATATGGTACTTGGTCGCCTCAACATCTGTTCTTTCCTGGTGTCACATCTGCAGGACATTTCGTAGCGGTTTAGTCGGCCAGACAGTAAGGTTTTTATACTGTACGGAAAGACTCTCTTTTAACATTTAATCTGCATGAAGCTAACAGTAAATTATGGACGACAAGTAACAGCAGCACATCAGTGATCTTTTAAGACAAGCCTTTTAAGTTTTGCCAGTCTTTCACAAGGGCAGATCTCCACAGTTGAACCTTGTATCTCTAAGATTATTAATACAACCCTTAGGGAGAACAAACTGCAAGTCTAGCAACTACTTTATTAATCTCTCCTTAAATTAAGGAGCAGTGGTGGGCATCCTTTTCCTGTGGTTTTCCTTTTCAGGTTTTACACACAGTAGAAGCCTGCATAGGTTCATAAACCCAAATGTCCTGTGGCAATTATTAGACACACTAACGACAATGCAATTAAGACCTTCGCCTATGTAAAAACAACTGAGTGTGCAAAAAAGTAAACTGTGCTGGAGTGTTTTTATTTGCCTTAATTCATAGACAGGTCCTGAGTCTGCCTTGCAGGTAAGTTTGAATTTCATTTGGCTCTGCTCTCTCTTAACAAACGAGATGAAGAAAAAGGGGTTAATTAACATATATTTACAAATTATACTATTCAAACTAATTTAGTTTCTGCAAAATGAATCTCAATTACAAAGGAAACTGGAATGGAAATTTCTGAGCATTAAAATGGATGAGTGTTGTTTTATGAGAGAGTCTTTAGCATCACTGATCTTTTATTAAAGTTATTCAGTAGCCTTTTGCTGGATTTGAACGAGCAGTGCTTACAGAAGATCACATGACAGAGTGTTTCCAAATTATGCATGAATTCGTTCTCAGCATGCAGCATTCATGGGGAAGAAATGCCACTGGGAAATTTTTGTAAGCGGTCACTTTTTATTTCCTTGTCAATCTGGACATGTGCAAGCACAGTGCCACGGTAAACTAACTACCTGGTTGTGAAGGCCTGATCAGTAACACAGCTGATAATATTTGGCAATTCTTTTTAAACATAATTGTCAAAATTAAATATCTATATTCTGATCAAAATAAAGGAAATTTACAAAAAAAATGGTTTAGATTTTGTTGTATTCTTTTAAAGTCAATGCAGGTTTGGACAGACTACTTTGAAAATATGAATGTATGTGACTCATGATGAACCCACTAGATATTTATATATAATTTAATGCAGTGTAAGCACAAACCCCTCTGATTTTCCTTTTTATCCATTGCCATCTGTCTAATAAGTCAAATTTTGGTATTTACAGTAAACACTAAAATTAGACATAATTAAAATTTGAATCATGTGTGACTAAATATTGTGAGTATTCTGATGAATATTTTAGCTATTTTCATTTCTTAATAGCTCAAACACTGAAATTTCACACAGAGCCCAGAGTAAGACACACATGCATAAGTAACAACAATATACAAAATAATACATTTTCACAGAGAGCCCTCTCGGAGCACAACAATTATGAAGCCATCACAGCAGAGAGAAGCCTCACACTAGTTAGTTTTGTTCTACATATTTCTTCCACATTCAACTCATTACTATTCATTTCAACAGTGAATATACATATCATGATTTGATAATGCAACCATAAAGAAAGCTTTTCTTACCCAGCGATAAAGCAAACCATTTGTTCGCCAGCTCCATTTTTTTTTTTTTGTTCCTTTGACTCTGTCACACACAATTTATTATTTATCCCAGTCTTCTGTATTACAAATGGTCTCAGGATTAGGACAAATCAGGGCTCTCCAAACTATCAGGAGGGAAATGGATTCCTGAACAATTTGTGTCAACTGAGAAATTGGCAAAGGAGTGACAGTGGCTCTGGAGAGGGGCCAAACAATGCCTGTATGTCACAGGAGGAAATCGCACTGTTCCACTTGAGACAAACACAATTTCATATTAATGAATAATTGAGAAAGTTTAGAACTGGGTTGGGATAAATGTGCGCGGGCTTTAGATGTATCTGTGTCATGACAATACTCAGATTGTTTCCAGCTGCGCAGCCGTATTTTGTGGGATTAGGCGGATTGATCATCTGGGGTCACAATAAGACATGTTTTGGGAAGTTTTTTTTTTTTTTTAACGTGTTGCTCAGAAATGCAGGTTATGAAATGTGTTTCGATGGTAAATTTAGCGACTTCACATAAATCTTAAACTTTTGGGTTAATTTGAATCAGAATAAATTCCCCCAAACCCTATTTCAAATTAATTTTACTTACAACTATTATTTGAATTAATTGCTTGCAAGATGCATTAGCTGATATTCTCAATGTATTCATCAGCATGAACTCGTGCCGGTGCTTGTTAACCTGTGCTTGGGTAACAAGGCCGGGCTCGTTTGTTACATGAGAAGGAGGAGAAAGGAGGGGGCGGTCGACTCCGAGCGCAGTGCCTTGACTGGAGACGAGGACGCTCCGTACGGCTCCCCCATCCATGCTAATGATCCAGGCTCTGCACATAATTAAAGCCCTGGTACCCCTCTCCTGTGAAACGCAAGAGGGGACTTACGTACGTCTCCCAACGTAGCTAGAGGAGGTTTGGAAAACTTCTGAACATCTATGGTCCATTATGTATAATTTCAAAACACATCCCAAGTATGAGGAAAAGAAACTTTTCATTTTTAATGACAAAATCATGAATTATTCCATTTATTGTATACACTCACTCTTTCAAAGGTATCTGGTCCATGAAAGGTGAAACTGAATCAGGAGGAAAGACTTTTTGCCGCTAACTAGGACTTACGGTCACAAACGACACCTGTTGAGTGCTGAGGAGACGAGCAGAAGCTAAATGAGAAAAAACATTAAAGGGTTACGCTTTAGCGTTACCATGGTTTTTTTTTGTGTGTGTGTGTGTTCTTCTTTTGTTTTACTGGTAATTTCCCTTCAGTCTTGTTTTTATGAGAGCTTAGAACAAGGTGATTGTCACGGTCCTGGGTCGGATCGACCCAGTTTTTGAGTTTCCTTATGTTTTATTTCTTATTTCTGCTTCATAGAGCGTTTTGGGTTTTCTGGGGGTGTTTGTGGATTATTATTTATTATCATAGTGATTCTGGT
>VUQR01013860.1:23225-33983 GCA_015108515.1 Hemichromis elongatus | reverse complement strand
ATAAATTCAGTTTTCAGTTTCATTTCATAATACAGCTTTTAATAATATTTTCCGTACTGTTGTCTCTAGAATTCTTATGACTTTATGCTCCAATTGCCAGAAATTTTAATGTGCAGGCATTACCTTTGAGGCATTCAAAAACAGAGGAAACACACATTATATTATAAATATTTTTATTCAGGTAAATGTATGTATTTTGGCTATATTTTTTGATTTATTATTATTTACATTTGAAGTTATGAAAATAATTTGTTAAACATGTTTGTGGTTTTTACAGTAAAAAAATATAAAAAAAATTCTGCTTGGATTTTAAGTTTTTTTGATTGAATTTAGATCAGTTGTGCTAATACAGTATGTCAAAATAAAATTTAAAAAAACTCCAATTTCAGATATTTGAGTTTGTGCTGAAAAGAATGATTCCAAACAAGGGAAGATAAACAGTTTTTCAAGGTGAAGTATAGAGACCATATCAAAAGTATTCAAAAACGAACCCTAGAGAGGTTAACTTAGCTGCCACCTCTGCTGATTTTGGCAGCTCTGCCTAATGTTCACCTCACTGTTGCGATGTTAGCCGATAACTTCTGGACACTTTTATAACAACTTTTATGAAGATTTGGTTCCTTAACCAAGGCAGGTTCTGCTGCTAATCAAGACAGCATTTGCTTTTTCTTTTACCTTCAAGTGATTGGTTACCACACCCCATGTTTGAAGTGACTTAATTAACACAATGTAATGTGGAGAAAATGTTCAGATCAAACTCCAAACATAACCATAACCATAAGGTTAGGTTTAGGGCTAGAATACATGGCTGGGACGTGTATTATCGCAGGAGCATCATTCTAATAACTTTCTTTCATAAAAAGATATATAAATATATTATATAAAGATATAATATATAACAGCTGGCACTCCAGGAAGGCCGGCGGGCCAGCCTACCATTCTCCACGCATGCTTTCAACACCTGTTTTTTTCCCCCCACTAATCTCTTTCACACTCCAGTACTCTAGGGGGCAGCACTGCACTTCTAATTTGGATGCCAGCTGCATTGCCGCCAGGCAAGGAGAAGAAGAAGTGGAGTAGGAGGCAAAGACGGTGGAATGAAACGATGCAAAACGTGGCTGCAAGTAAAAAAAAAGGAAAGAAAATGGTGGGGCTGAGAAGGCAAGACAAAATAAAAATTGCGGGCATTAGATGGTGAAGCCTCTAAATGTCATAGACTAACCGACATACAACACTCATGCCAAGCATTATTATTGCCAAGTTTCCGCACGCCGATTACTTTGGGCCGGGCCCAGTCAAAGTCCAGGGCTGTTTGTTTTAGCTAGCTTGTTTCAAAGATTCTGTACAGCAGCTTTAAATGTTTTTCAAAAGCACACATACATTTACCTTATCAGTGTTTCTCAAACCTTTTACAGTGTGTACACTCCTGTATTGGCCTCCCTTCATTGGCTCCCTGTTAAATCCAGAATTGAATTTAAAATCCTGTTCCTCACATACAAGGTCTTAAATAATCAGGCCCCATCTTATCTTAATGACCTTGTAGTACCATATCACCCTATTAGAGCACTTCAATCTCGCACTGCAGGCTTATTTGTTGTTCCTAGAGTATTTAAAAGTAGAATGGGAGGCAGAGCCATCTGTTTTCAGGCCCCTCTTCTATGGAACCAACTTCCAGTTTGGATTTGGTAGACAGTCACTATCTCTACTTTAAAGATTAGGCTTAAAACTTTCCTTTTTGCCAAATCATATAGTTAGGGCTGGACCAGGTGACCCTGAATCCTCCCTTAGTTATGCTGCAATAGACGTAGACTGCCGGAGGATTCCCATGATGCATTGAGTTTTTCTTTTTCAGTCACCTTTCTCACTCACTGTGTTAATAGACCTCTCTGCATTGAATCTTCCACAGCATGTCTTTATCCTGTTCTTTTCTTCTCTCACCCTCATACATTAGTCACATGCAAAAGGCTAATGTGGTCTACACATAGTTAAATGGTTTGTAATGAGTTTAAATTGATGAAAGGGTACAAAGAAATTAAGCTTTAGTGTGCATTGTAGGTGTCTGAGTAATATAACAGGCATTCTTTCATTGAGAAGGGGCTTTGAGGCTTCTTTTTACCTAAATTGAGGGACCAAGTTTTTTGTCCATATTTTCCTTACTCAGCAAAAACAAATAAAATGGTTATCTACTATTATAAATGGCAACTCCATTTGTTTTTTTTAACTGTCATTAAAAGTTGGTAATGAGTTGCAATTTCCCTTAAAGTCAGAAGGTAGATTAATGTATACATGAAAAGTAGACATCATGTAGCCTACATTTAGCTAGTTAGCCAACCTTTGCACCCATTGTTTCCTATCATCCATGTTTCTTCAAGACCTGCTGCTGGGTTGTCATTGTCTCCCAGAAACTCAGTGTTGTGCTTCTACATTATCCTTTAAAACAAGATTAGCTAATATTGTCTGACTTTCTATGATGTTTCAAGTTAGAAGCAGATGGTCACCTAGTTAAAAAGGTAACCCCAATACTCGTTATACAGCATAACTAAGGTTTCTTAGAGTAAATTAGCATATAAGCGAACATGAGCATGTTTCATCTTGAAACCGTCTGGTCATACCAATTTCCTTTGTTCCTCCTGTTCAAAGTAAACACTTGACAGTTTGTCCTTAACAGTTTTCCTGTCCATTCAGTCCGCAGCTCTATACTGTTGGGCACATAAAGCTAAACCCCTCCTTTTTACCCCTAACAAAACCAAGTATATAAACCCAATTGCTCTGCCACCCTGCCTCCCTTCCCTGGTAGTATAGCCAACAGACAGACCAAGTGTGGTGTCGACCATTTACAGGGGGCCTAGTTGGTCTTGCCAGGGTCTTTATAGCCTGAGTCGTGTTGCGGGATTGAATGGGCTCCTGCCAGTAGCGGTGGTCGGGCTATACATGGGAGAGGGTCTCTGCAGGCAACTATTGTCATGGTAAACGGGAGTTTGAATAGAAAAGGATGAGCAGGACACACACATAAAACAGAGAAAAACATGAGGAGGAGAAGGAGGGAGCGGAGACAAAACACACGACCACCTTAGAGATGACACATGTGAGCGAGCAGAAAGGCCTTGTCCCATTTCCCGTGTTTTATTTGTTCGTCCCCTACGCCCCCACTAAACTTGACAAATCTTCTGTCTTTAATCAAAAGCTTTCGCTATTATTTCTAGGAGGAAGGATTTTGAAAATGTCCTCAAGCTGAAATCAACGAATGACATCTGCTGCACCAGTAATTGCAAGGCTGCCGATTAGGTGCAATAGTGCAAATTTACAAATTTGGAGTTGTGCGTTATGTCTTGTCTCAGGTACACAAAATGATCTTCATTTGATTAAATATTATATGTATCTATTGGGATTCTTTTCAGTCTTTTTGCCTTTGATTTTGCACTGCATTGCACAAAGGAGGTGCTGGTGTGTAATCAGTCTATAGACACACAAAAAATCTTATCAAAAGAACTGAAAACAGTATATCACATGTGATTGCTGATGCAACAATGCTCGACACTGGTCTGTTCATGCAACATTTTAAGTTCCCATTTGAACTGTAAACAGGAGACGACAACAACAGACTTTATAACAGCCGTGTCGAGTAACTCGAGGCCTCCCCTGTTGCTTAATAATTGTGTATTAATTTGTCGTTATGGTTAGAAAAAAAAGTGCGTGTTGAAGTTTTTGGATGGAGACGTAATTGAAGCATTCATCAACTGCCTGCTTGCAGCAGGGAGGGCAGAAAAAGGGTTAAAAAGCGCCCGACTGCCTGATAATCCTCCAGCGTTAAAAGCCCTTCAGAAAGACGTGACGTGTGCGAAGTAATCAGTAAAAGATTCAAGTGTGCCAGAGACTGTGTACACACACAGACACACACACACACACTGAAGCACACACACCATCAAATGGACAAAAAGGGAGGGAAAAGTCTGAGGCTGAGGAGGGAAGAAAAAGAGAACAAACACTCCTCCTTCTCACTGTTTCTCCTCTCTGTATCGCTCAGCCCCTCTTCTACTTCTCCTTTCTCCCATTCCCTGCTGTGTCAATACAATGTGACAGAAATTTTCACCAGTGTTCCCTCTCAATAAAGCAAACACACGACACAACCTTTTCATCCGTCTTCGTCTTGTTCTGCCCTTTCTTCCTTGTGCTGTTTGCCGTGGCGTGTCTTTGCGGGCAGTGGGGCCACCTTGCGAGACACAACTTTCTGTGTATCACGCTGCGGCGAGACCAGAAAAACGACCTTTTTTCAAATGAGCCCGTAACGACAGCTGTATTAAAAAAAGGACCGTATGCACAGTTAAGAAGAAGAAGGTGATACTACAAAGGTTAGCTCTAGAAAAATGAAGCATGTTTTCAGTGTCTGTAGTTCAATATATCCCCCAAAGCATTTTCAGACCAATCAGTCAATGGACAACGATCTTCAATTGCCCTCTGTGACGTAGAATAAAGCATTCAGAAATTGGCATTTAGATGTTTAATTGACTGTCACTGATAATGGTATTAGGTTTATTGAACTAGGGTGCTATGAAGGGCAGCGCACAGCCCATGAACCTGTTAGAGAGGCTGGAGAGAAAACATGATCCTCTTTCCTAATAATGTGCAGATTTCATATTTTCATTTTCATCCCATAATTTTCAACAAATAGCTACAGACTAAATTTTGAATTATTTTCTAGCTGTTTAGGAGTTGTTGTTTTTTTTCAAATGTCGTTAAAGTGATGATTCCCATGCTAGCATCCTTTATATGTTGCAGTCAGTCATAACATCTAGATCTTTGATGTTTTTATTAATTAATATGATACAGTGTTTGGCACTGTGACCTCAAAGCAAGAAGGTCCCGAGATTGAATCCACACTGTTCTCCAAGTGCCGCAGTGGATTCTCTCCATATGAGACCTAAAAAGTGCACTTGTTAGGTTAACTACTGATTCTAAATCAGCTGTAGGTGTGAATGAGGGCCTCATTCATCGCGTGTCGGACCACAGCCACTTTATTGATATTAGTTACTTGCTAATGGGTTTTGGGAATTTATAGCAGCTGATAAATGAGAACAAATAGTGTAATCGAGAGACGGGAGAAACACCCTTCAACAGTGTTATAGGCATTGACGTTGCATAGTTTAGCCACCAGAGGGCACTATTTCCCTGTTTGCAACATGCAGCCAACCACCAGCTGATCCGAGCAGGGTTATAAATAACATAAACGTACATGTAACAAATGTTTTTTGTGTGTGTGTTTTGTTTATATATTCTCATATTTACAGTTTAGAAATGTACTTACGAAAATACTATATACTGTGAGGTTTAATTTAAAAAAAACTTGGCTGAACAATTAAAGTTTAGCCCGAAAAATAAAGAAATCTATGACACTGTTTTCTGTATGTATGCTGCGCTTCGATAACCTTAGAACAATACTACTTTATATACTTCATATAGAAAAATATATACTTTACTTAATGTCCTCTTAGCACTGCACTTATACATGTAAACTTTTGCTTATATTTTTATATGAGGATTGTTTAAAACAGTGGTGGTGAACTCCAGGCCTCGAGGGCCGGTGTCCTGCAGGTTTTAGATATCACCCTGGGTCAACACATCCATATCAAATGATTAGTTCATTCCCAGGCCTCTGAACATGTTGAGGAGGTCATTTAGCCATTTGAATCAGCTGTGTTGGATCAAGGACACATTTACAACCTGCCTCTCGAGGCCTGGAGTTTGACACCTGTAGCTTAAAGAATGTATGAAATTTACCACACATTTAATTTCATTAGAGCAGCACACAAATGCGACATTTCCGTCTTTCTCTGATTGCTGTTTTCCACTGTTCTAGTGTCATTACCAGTGCAATAACGAGCCCATCATTTTGAAAGCCAGAGTACATTTAAGGCCATGTTTTGTAGCTTTAGGCATTGGAAGTTTAGATGATTTCTGTGAGGAGAAGTCATGATGGACAGAAATGCTGTGAGACTTCATGTGTTGTTCTTTTCTGTAACATCTGATTTAAGTGGTTCCAACTGTGAGCCCAGCAACTTGTGATGCAAGCGTTGGCTTTTCGGCACTTGAGTCTAATTTCGGTACTAGTGCATTTGCGTGTGATATATTCTACATCTTTTTCCAGTCTTAATGTAGTTTTACCACTGCTTAACATTTGTCAGCTCAGGGCCCGATGCATTTTACAGGTAGGTTTCCTCTTCCTTCTCCCAGCTTCCCAGAGGAAACCTAGACGTTAACTGGTATTGTTGGGGTGGCGGGGCTGAGCTCAGGGTGGTTTTTAATAGCTCATGATTACTCTGGAGAGGGGAGGCCGTAATTACAACCACAAATGATTTCACGCCCCTCAACCTCGGTGTGATGTGCTCTGAACCTAATCACAGGGAAGCACAGAAGGGGTGTCGCAGAGAAACTGGAGCTTTCACAAAAGATGTCCCCCCCTTCTTCCCTTTGTTTTCAGGCAGGATATCGAGGAAATGAAAAGTGCTACATTTTTTAAAGTAAATGTACTGCGCAGCCGAATGCAACTCCTTCCACGTCTCCTGCACTGCACGCCGTTCGCAGAAGCGGTCGTAAAGCTGGTAACGTCTACATGTGTTACTGGTTTCCAGCCTTTGTACATCATTTGTATTCATCTAGAATGTTTAAAGTAAGAGACGGCCTCATTTGTTTTATTTAATTATATTTACAGTTATGGGGTAGATATGAATGACATGAATTCCTTTTTGTATAAACCCAGAGCAAAGGCTCCCCTTGTGACAGCCTCTCTTTGAGTCCATCATCCTCAATCACATGTATTTGTGTGCTCTTTTTCTTTGTTTTTTTTTCTCTTTATAGCCTACTGACATCATCCTTTCATCTCTTCCCGAAAAGCTTCAGAGGGTTTACTTGTCATTACCTCATTTGTATCGGCTTTCTTCATCCATTAAATGTAGACTGAGGGGGGGGGGGATTTTCAAGAAAAATTACGTTGGTGTCCTCAAACATGACTACAGCCCTACACGCCCACACACTTTTACATGCTTTGATACTACTGAACAATCAAAACCGAGTTAGCATTCTGCCCACACATACACACCTCTTTCGCCCAGGCCTGTGCCAGCCATCTAGCCAAGCCCGGCCAGTCACACAAACACAGAAAGGCCAGACTGCATGCCCTTAATGGAGGTGCAGACAAACAGAGGAATGCTTGGAGAGAGGATGGTGCAAACGGTACGTCTGCCCACATCAGCCAGCACTCAATAGAGATTGGCCAGGAACGCGTAAACTGGCCCTGTAAGAGTAAAATAGTAAAGTGGGGTTTCTCTTTTTGTTTTTTTTTCTTCCTTTTCTCATTCACTGTGTGACTCTGAAGTCTGAAAGGGAAAATGCTGGAACTTGAACAAGTGTCCTACACCTTCCCAGACATTTTACATTTCCTAACATAATATCGTTGATTCACAGTTCATCCAAAAATGCTTCCCAAAAGATCATTCCTAGCTTTTTTCTTCTGGAATTCAAATGTAGTATTTTTTTTTACTGCAATATTTACAAAGATGATTCTGCACTGAATATAAAGTGAATGGATTTTTTTCCCCCTCTTTTGCTCAAATATGTGAAACTTTTCATCTCTCTCCCTATTAATATTTCCCTTGATGACGTTTCCTGGCCTCAGTGTTGTGTCTTCAGCTGTCTCCTTTAGGAGAAGAGTAAACAAGCTGAGAGCTTTCTGCAGTCGCTCACACAGATCACCGTGGCCTTTTACTCTCCCCACCACTAATTGACCATCGACCAAAGGACAAACCTCACCCCTTTCTGCTGCATCCCTCCCCCCGCTCCCTCTCATCCTCTCTTTGTGCTGGTCTCCCCCTTCACTCCTTCCTTCTTTGTCCTGCCTGTACCCCCTGTCTTTCATCTGCTTTCTCTAGACATGTCACTTACTTAGTCTCTATCTTCTCTTCATTCGTTTCCATTCGTTCTCTTTCATTTTCCTCATCGCTTCTCTTCTTTTGCCGTCCCGCTCTGTCTGCCAGAGCTGCCTGCAGTCTTGCATAATTAGCTGGACCAAGCTGCCGTGGGTCTGGTCCAAATCTGGCTCAGGCTCAGCCTGACTCATTACAGAGAATATGCCTGTCTCTCCTACCTCATCCTCCTTTTCAGCTTTAGTCCAAGAGATTATATGGGGCGAGTTCATGGATTGAAATAGTAAAAAGACATAACCAAGTCTCTTGAATACTACAGTCACACTAGGGGGAAACAGTGGTTGGAGACCACAGCACGATTAGGTGCAATGAATTTGTGATCTTGTTGCCTTTGAATTAGTTGCGTGCAAGACAGGCCGGCCCCTTGCAGTCAGTTGCCGTCTTCAAAGCAATTTTGGCAAAATCCATTTGGTTTATCAGTTTTTGCAACTGATTGGGTTCTAATTGGCAGTTACATAGTTGTGTCACAACTTTGTTTTTATATAGAAACATAACCAGAATAACACCAGACGTCAGACAGCTGAGTCCTCTGTTGGAACATGAGCTGTGATCGTCGGCACAGACTCACTCAGATTGTTGCACTGTGCTAACAATCTCTCTGTATTTCTAAATTAGGCAGCAATATTTGCAAATCTTCTCCAATCCGTCTGAGAGTGATTGCAGTCAGCCTTGTGATTGAAAGAGATCACCCACAGGTGTTATAAGAACCATAAGATTAAACATCAGAACTGGATAGTTCAGTGTCCCTTTAGCGGCTTTTTCATTATTTTTGTAACAAGTGTTCTGTAATGTGAATGATATACAATTTGTGTACATGTACAACTTATATACTTACATCTCAGCCTAGTGATACCATGGGCGCTAGGAAAGATTAATCCATGGTTCCTTCCTCATCCCTGCCCAGCAATCATTGTGAGTATCAGGTGAGAGGGTATCACTGATATACCCTGATATAATGTTTTAGAATTTATTTGAAATATATCATCTCATAGTTTCCCAAGTGGCTAAAACAAAATCTGTGCCTGTGGCCTGGCCAGGGGTAAAAAGGTAAAGAAAGTAGCAGAAACTGGCCAACACAAACCCAGATAATCTGAAGTTAGGAAGGACTGCAGAGGATAAAGGTTTATGAAATCATCTAACCATCAGATAAGCTCTGTTTCTAAAAAGGAATATTCAAATTCTGGTCACTAAAGCCAAGCAACAGGTGTATTATTTGGTTGTTAAAACAACCAAATATAACACCTGTGGATAACTATGTTATATTATTTTAAGCTGATCCTTAAGTTTAACTTCTCTGTGTCAGTTTCAGCAACTCGACAAAACAATCTAATCTACAAACAGGCCCGACTGAATATTCATATTTACCGTTAATGTAAAGATCCCCAAAGCAAGAAAGAACTTCCAATTTTGTGATGTCTGTTCACAAGTGCCTTGATGCCTGGGTTCCAACCGAACAAAGGTTCAGCGATGAGCGTGAAGGTTGGTGACTATAATGAGGAGGAAAAGTAGAAAATGGAAATTATGTTTTTGTGTATGTGAGAGAGAGACTTGGACTGATATAAAGAATGTAACCATGCATGAAAGGCTTTGATACTAACTGAAAAACAGAAGCCTTGTCCTTTTCATGGAACCACATTGGGCTTTGTATGACTTCTATGTTATGTTAAAGAGGCACAAGTAGAACTTTTGTGATCTATATTAACATTTAGTGACCCCTGACTGTCGGCATGCTGCTTTTAAATGCAGATTATTTGTGAGACAACAGCTCAGCCTTCAAAAATGGCATTTTCTCACATTACCTTTAAAACTAATCATTAAAGTGAGAAACAAAATTGTGTTTTTTACAGTGAAGTCCCTAACTACAACGACTGCTGTGTCATTTATTATTTGACATCAGAGCGAAAACTGTCTAGCCTTGAAGCATAACAAGATCTCTTCAGACACAGAAAGTGTTATGCGAGTGTATCTGAAGGTCACCTGAACCTTTTTTTTCCCTATGGTTTGACATTTTATCCACACTATTAAATTAATTTCTCTTCCAACTAAGTTTGTTTGTGCACAAGTTGCTCTCTAAGTGACATTTTTTTAAAAAGGTAAATAGTCAACAGCATGCAGCATATGCCAAAAATGAAAGGTTTTCTACATCCGAAGCAAGAAAAACTTGTCAGATTAAAACAAAAGTTAAAAGCTGTTCCACTGGGAGGTTTTCAATCATTACGCCAGTATTAGGCAGCTTAGACTGCCTCGTGTCAAAAACCTTTTAAAATGTAACAACATTTTTTGGCACAACATCTACTTGCTCAAATGTTTTCAGCTATATTTATGGAGTGTATTAGGTGCACTGGCATTTAAATTGCCACCAACACACGTTTAGCACAGGATGAACCAAAAATACAGCTGCTAGGGGCAATAAGTGAAGTCCACGCTTAGACTAGATATTATACTTAAAGCATTACTTTCAATAAGAATTTGAAAACTTGCTATCGTCGACAAAAAGAACTTGTGACCCCAAATAAGGTGACCTATTAACTCAATGATCAAAACTAGTTTTTGTTTGTCTTTTTTTAAATGTAGAAAACCTACAACTCTTAAGACAATATAAGTGTACTGGTGTATATTTTTAGTGACATTCAGTGCATTTGCCAAAACAGAAAATGGTGATTTTGCAGAAAAACGCTGAATGTTGCTACGGATTCATTGTTTACCATAACTGAACCTGATGAAACAAAACATTTTGAAAAATCATGCCTAGATAACAATTCTTATGTGACTATTATAGTTA
>VUQR01013860.1:12186-22394 GCA_015108515.1 Hemichromis elongatus | reverse complement strand
GCGAGCAATCCTTTTCGACGATGCTGGACATAAAAACGAAGAAAAGGAACAGACTTTGCTGTGAAAATGACATGAGACTGGCACTTGCCAAGGTGAAGCCACGCATATCTGAACTGGTCTCTCAAAGGCAACAGCAAAAGTCACACTGATTTGCAGGTAGGTATGTAATTTGTTGTAAGTTCATGCATTGTGTTGGTTTTGTTCTTTGAACAAGGTGATGTTCATGCACGGCTCATTTTGTGCACCAGTAAAAAACATATCTATGTCTTGAATTTGAAAAAAATTACTTTTCACTAAAGAGGGGTTCGGTGAATGCGCATATGAAACTGGTGGGGTTCGGTACCTCCAACAAGGTTAAGAACCACTGACTTAAACAATTGCAAGAAGGTTTTCAGTTTATACCCTTTTGCTACTAATTTCATCTGGAGACCAGATCAGCCTCCCTTCTGGAGATAAACATTTTGGCCTAGGGAACAGTAGTTAACTAGGGCTATTGGGGGTCATAGTCTGGACGACTGAGGCTTTCGCAATTGATTTCACAGCCACTGCCACTGATCTTCAGCAATAACTTAAAACTGTCTGGGAATGCTCATTTTTCCCAAGTGACCAGTGGTTGCCAGGTTGTTGCTAACCCCTCTCTAGCCCTTGTGTGACACTGACCTAAACCTATTTTGACAATAGCTGTGTATAAATGGAACATATTTAAATTTCTTTAGTAGCGAAATATATGGATATTCAAAATCCAAGTGGGCCAGGTTTAGCCAGGCCATTTATGAGATAAATTCCAGCTAAACCTGACTTCTACATCGCCATCTGTTGATACACAGCCACGTGTTTAGGATTCTTAGCAATGGGGGAAATTTGGAACCAAGTCGTCAAACCTGCTTCAAATGTTACCAGCAGTTAGATGACCATTATTAGTTGTTATCAGTCCCATAGATACATACTAATATAAAATCCCAGTGTGAAACTTTAGTATATTGGAATGAAGTTCATTCAATTTTGTATTCTAACCTTGACTTACTTCAATTAATAGAACTTTACATCTTGTCTAAAGATACAGTTACATTGCTACGTTCATCTGTTCATCCGCACAACCACTCCTTCCCTCTGAACTCCTTGCACATAAAGTCTCTCAGTTGCCTCCTCTTCCTTTCTCATGCTCCCTACTTTTATTTTCTCCAACTCACATACAACTCCCAGTTGTGCCTCTCATCTTCCCCCTCTCTGTCATCTTCTTTCTTCACCTCTCGCTCCATCTCCATCTCAGCCTCTCTATTTCTTCCTCTGGCTTCTACCACTTTTTTCCCCCTTTACCTTTTCCCAGCGGTGGTCTTGTGCTTTGTTCTCCAGTGGCTAATTTGACTGTTCTACTTGCCAACTTAGCAGCGGGAGCTCTGTGTATGTGTATGTGTGTGCCTGTTGCAATTCTCCCTTGCCAGGTGCTGTTATACAACACTAGTTCTTGTCTCTACACACAAACACATCCCTTGCCAGAACATATACACACATACACCCACCTACAAAACGACAGCCTTTATCACTCTTTCATTCATGCATTTCACTGTTAACATGCATATATGCAAGCTTTGGCCTTGTCAGCTTTCACATGAACTAGAATGATCCTTGAGCTGATTGTACTTTATGCTGTGTGTGTAATCTCAGCAGTGGTTAAGATGATGATAGGAGGTTTGCATCATATATATGTCCCTTCTTCAGTGTCTCTCTATGTGACAGACAGGTGTGGAGTTAAAGCAAAGCAGCCATTGGTTCCACTGAGCGGAGTCTAATCAGCCATCAAGCATGAGATCCTTAAGTGTCTCTGAAAAGATGGGAGACACACTATTAAAATGCATACATATCTATCCACACAGAATGCAAATGCAGAGTGAAATACTGAAGGCCACACACAGATCTAATGACATAAACCCACGCACACACTGAAAGCTGTCCTGGTGTTCTGGTGGGATGGGTATCAGGGCACATGATGTGCCAACAGCCTTATGTGCTAAGCACATATCCGCACAGAGTCACGCACATGCACAAACACACATAGATCATATGAGCCTGATGCCTTACTGTCAGAGGCAGGTGTGGTCTCCGAGGACCCAATCAGTTTTAATTAACCCCTTGTGGTTTAGGGCGGGTGGGTGTGGGATGTGGGAGATGGGGAGAGATAGAACAGCAAGGGTGGAGGGAGAGACAACCAAGTGAGGAGAAATTTGTGCTTGTCATTGCAGGAGACACGGATGACAGATGGGAATTAACAGAGAAACAGGAAAAACAATCCACCTCGCCTGGAAAATCCTATTTGCTGATATAGGATGTTTGGATGACAGCCATCAGTATGTTGCAGGCCTAGTTTTGCCTGAAAGTGATTTTTGTAATATTTTTCCAAGTTTTAAATAAGACTCAATGACCATCATGAATATATTTCGAAACATTTTTACCTACAATTGATCATGATCATACAGCATTGTCTAAAAGCCTCGAGTCTTTTGATTTTGCTCAAATTGCAAATATGTGCAGTCATTTATTTATATATCTAAACATACATTGAAATGCAGCATATATGGCAAAAAAGAAGATTGTTCGAGTCAATATTCAGTATCGTCACCTTTATTCTTGAAAGCAGTATGAGCTCTCTTAGGCAGCTTCCTTGTCATGTCTTTAAGTAGTTTTCAGGAGGAGTCCTTCAGGATTCTTGAAAGACATTTAAAGCACTTCTTTGGATCTTGGCTTCCTTTTCTTCAGTCATCTGTTAAGATGATCCCACACTACATCAATTATGTTTAGCTTCAGGCTTTGGGGAGGCCGATCCATGACTCATAGTGTTCAGTTGAGTTTTTCTCTCCAGGTATCCTTTCACTGCAAGGGCAGTGTGTTTGAGATGATTGCTATGCTGATAAATGAAACTCAAAATCTGAGGGTTGTTTTCTGTATTGATAATTCCATCCTCCTTTCCATAAGAACAGCCTACTGAGTTTATATGAGGTTTCAGGAAAGAGTGGTTGGCTCAGATGAATTTGTATTTCCTAAAAACATGACTTTGGGATACCCGTGATCTGCTGGGGAATTTTCTTTTTCTTTTTTTAACACTGGCACTTCTTTTGTCTTCCACTTGTTCGGTTTCCTCAGATTTTTTGAGGACACATTGCATCGAGTGTCAGCTAACAGCTCTTTAATTGTTGGTTCATAATTACTATTTTATGTCTGTCAAATTGTGTTATTGCTTGCCTTTTCTCATTCTGTTATAAAATAGGTATAAATTGTAAAAGATTTAAGCTATTTTAAAATTTCAACTTGTGTTTTTAGGCATGTGTTTGTGTGTCTGCGTGTGTGCCGGAGCATGAGTGTTGCATAGAGGTTTTATTGTCAAACTGTCTTTATATTTCTGGGGATGGGAGGGAATGTGGGTATGTGGGGCTTTCTAATTTGTAAAGCACTTTGAGTTGCATGTCATGTATGATTAAGTGCTATATAAATAAAGTTTGATTTGATTTGATTTAGTCAGTGGTTTCACATCTTTATAATTACAAAAGGATGTTCACTTCCTAAATTATGGTTCCTGTTTGTCAAAAGATGCCATAATTTCGCTTCATGGCAGGCAGGTTAAGACCTAAACGCAGGACTCAAAAAGCACAAAGGAAAGTCCAAAAAACAGCTTTATTGCTATGCCCCCCCAAAAACACAAGATACAAAAACTCAAATTCTATTGAAACAAGGAACTACTTACTTCAGGAAACACAGACACTCTGAGCACACAGATAACTGTATGACACAACAAGAAACAGAAAGAAATTTAGACGATATATTCACACACAGGATAAGGAGGGAACAGGTCACAGGTAGAAACACAGCTGAAACAAATCCAGGTTAACAAGACCCAAAACCTGGAACACAACTTTAACCACATAATAACAAAAGCCTCATATAGAAGAAATACAATCTACACAACCATAATATAAGGATAACAAACTGGAAAACTCCTAAATATTCCCTAAACCTAGACTTCATTAATCAGTAGCTTCAGCTTTTATTTAGTCTATAAAGTGCAGAGAAAGACACCAAATGCTTCCACAACATGCATAATTGGAAAACCAAACAAAATACCTGCAGCAGACTCGATTACTGTCCATCATTAGAACTGTTCTCGCTGCTTATGTTGACCCAGCAAATGACACATTATGCTGCTGGCACAGGTAGCCTGATATTGAGACAATGACAACCTGTACTTGCGTGCATCTTTTTCACACACTTCTCAAAGTTACACACAGTGACCCCACATTCATTATTGACGGGTTGACGGTTAGTGCAACTAAGGCCTGGTAGATAGAGTGTCACTCCACTGTCCTTCCTATACAATCAGAGGTTATTTATTGAGCTCACAGCATGAAGTCATGTAAACAGATGCTGGTGAGTCAGCATTAAAGAAACTGTTTAGTCATGACTATGACCCTCACATCTGCTCACAGGTTTGGAGATGCCCGCTTCTTTTGTTTTGTTCATATCCTGAGACAAAGAGCTATACTATGTGACATAACTACTTGTAATGTAAGTTAGCTTTTAAATCCTCTGATATGCAGATCAAGGATGGAGACACGGTTGGGATAATCTAGATGTGAAATACACTTGTGTGCCCTGCATGTGTCTTTGTGTGTTTGTCTGAGAACCCACGCATGTGTCTGTCAAAGTGTGTGTGCGGCTCCCCTGGCTGAGCCGAATGCTTCACTGCTTCACAAAGCAAATCGCAGCTAATCAAATAAGAGCCCTCAACAGCACAGGGACGAAGGGTGAAGAATAGAAGAACTGTGTGACTGGAGGAGAAGGTGCTGGAGGCTGTCTAGTGGCTTTGAGATATCCTGGATAGTAGGTGGGGGTGGATGGACACACACACACACACACACACACACACACAACCATGTGCCCGCCCACACACACACCCACGCTCACACGCACACCTGCATGCAAGTGTGATTTCTCATTTACACACAGGTAAGTGCAAACACATATCCAGCACCTTTTGTCTGTCTTATCTTTATTTCTTAGCTTCTTATAGTGTCTTCATAACCTTCATTTCCATCATTTCAATGTAAGCGGTCTTGTGGGAGAAGGTTTAAAAAACGATTTTAAAAAAATGATGATGAATGAGCAACACTTTTCACCAAGTCCAAGGTTCAACTGATGGCTCACAGCATAAATAATTCTTCTTTCTTTCCTTTTTTTGTCTTAAAAATTGAAGGAATTTGGAAACTACGGTGGCCCAGAGAGATCAAATGCACTGAAACTTAAGAAAACACTAATACAAGGAAACTAGGAAAAAAGTGAGCTTTAATTTTTTAATATTTCCATTGTAGTTTCTTTCTTTCTTTTCATTGCATTGCATATTTTCATGTTTGTTTGTTTTTAAATTTCCATTGTGCTTTTCAGCATTTTTCTTTTGTATGCTGTGTTTTTTTAAGGAGCAGTAAGTTTGATCTCTCAGGGCTCTTGTGAGAAACAGTTTCTGGAGGAAGAACTTGTCTTTCTCATCAGAACAGTACCTCCAAAAACTTTTTGTGAGCTCCACAACGATCTAACCAGCAGTTTTTCTGGCTGAGAACCTGGCAGAGCAGCAGGCCACATTGAGGAGATTGGTCCAGACTTGTTTTCTGCTCTGCTTCTTGGCACCGATACTGATGCTGTGGGAGTGGCACAGCTCCAGGACCGTCCTGGCTCGTTTTCTACGCTCTCGTCCACGCTCAGCCTCCTGACACGCTGCCCTCTGGCTAGCCCTCTGTGTGTGGGCACGATTGTTGGACCTTGTGAGGGTTCATGCAGTTGTATCTGTGTGACTGGCCTAAGTCTGGGTGTATAATTGTGTGTGTGGGGGGCAGTTGTGTGCCCTCCTCCTGTCTGCCTGTGGGACAAACGGCTGCTCCCCGCGACCACAGAGACCGAAGGCACGGGACAAGAATGTCTTTCTCTGACCAAGTGCTGGATGCCAAGATGCACACACATAAGGCAACAGACATATATGCTGATCCACAGATTTCTTTGTTATTCCTTTTGTAAATATCTTCTGAAGGTAAACGTGAGTGCATTTGTTGTTTAAGGACCACCAGAAAATGTTGCTTTTTTTGCTGCCTTAATAACTTAACTCTGTTCTCCCCTTTTTTCCTTTTAAAGCAGCTGTAAGTAATAAAGGAATAATAGAAGATCTTTGGAAATGCGCTCACTGGCTTTCTTACAAAGTGTTTGATGAAAAGATTAATAATAAGAACTTTTGTGATAATACTTTTAATATACAGCAAGTGTCAGAATACTGTTTGCTTAGATCAACACTGAGGCCAGCAAGACTCTGCTCAAGGAAAAAATATTTTGTAACTAGCACCATTAAATTATATTAAGAACACTGTTTCTACTCTTGCATTATGACTTTATCTACTTGCAGTTCCTTGTGCATGTTGGGTATAGTGTCCAGAGGGCCTACAGCTTGATATTGGTAACATCACATCAACTCCAGCCTTATAGCACAACCTTAGCAACGCTAAACGCTAGCTGTTGTTGGGCTGGTGAAATGATAGTGGTGTACCTCAGTGGGTTTTTAAGCTTCTGTGTTTAACTACCAGGGGTCCTTGATAAAGTCTGAAGCACATTTGGGATTTTTTTTTCTCAATATAATGTGCATTAAATATAAATTGAATACATTCACAGCACAGTTTTATTCTTTCTACCATCTTGCTAGCTGGGTTTGACATACATGCTGATGCTAAAACATTGCTGTGTGCAAGGAGGGGAAAGAAAATAATAACAACAGATTACATAAATTTTATCTAGTGCAGTATGTTACTCAGTACAAGTAGGAAATGTGTTACTATTTAGTACATTACCCACAAACAATGCTAAACAAGTCATATACTGTTGGTTAAATTGCTACCGAGCCTGAAATGAATTTACACACAAAGTAAAAATTTAAATCCTGTAGCCTACACAAAGGCTGTAAAAAGAAAAAAGAATTTTGTAAAATAAACTTCATATTGTTCCTTTGTTTTTTTAAGGCAAAGGGTGCAAGCTAAGGATCTGTATTATTTTTATATCAGTTCATTGTGTACAGGACTGTTACTGGCTGTTTTTTAGCCTAGCCTGAAAAGACATAAAAACGTGGAGCAGGTGAATAATGTGCGATATTTGCCAAATTTAAAGTAACTGGACAAGTGGAGAATAAATGAAGGGGGACCTGAGAGATGCATCTGGCCCTCCAGCTGATCCTTCTACCATTCACTGACCCGTATCAGAAATGGTCTCAGTCGAAAGGTGAGTGCGAGGAAGCCACTCTTAAGAGAGGGGAAACAGGGAGACAGGGTCTTATGAAGATTAATCCAAAGTTTTGGATCGAATCTCTGAACATGTACAAAGGTTAGGAGAGAGGTACAGCACTGAGAGTTTACAGCCATCTGCAAAACATGGTGGAGGCTCTGTCATGGTGTGAGACTGCATTTCAGCCTGTGGTGTGGGGGGTCTCATCAAGATTAGGTCAATGATTGAATGAAAATCATCCCAAACACACAGTGGAACACTATCAGTCACTATTCTTCATTCTTATTGGTAGTTATTTGCATGAAAGTTAGGAAAGGTTTTTCTTATGCTGTACGCTAATACTATGCATTTCTTACATACCTGCTCCTTTTGACATGATTGGCTGTTTTGATTCACTTTTAAAATGTATTCCGCTACAGATTACAGAACACATGCCCCAAAATGTATTTTGTAACATATTCCGTTACCATACTCAATGAGAGTAAAGTATTCTGAATACTTTATATTACCTAATATATTATCGTGTTTTTACAACTACATAAATGTACTATTGCTGTGTGATTTATTACTATTACTTAAGGTTACTCGCCATACCAATACCAACTAGATTTTTAAATCTTAATATAAAATGAGTAACAGTAGGGTGGACATTAGGTAAGGCTGCACTTTTTGCAGCGATCTCTTATAGAAAATTATTCTGGCTCTGGACCGTAGTAAAGGGACCTCTGGCTAATACATTGGGTTCCGTATCAGATTTGTAGCCGAAAAACTAGCTTTGGGTCAACATTGCTAGCGAGAGACAGAGAGAGGCATTGAAAGGCTGCTCCAATGGAACTTTCCGAGTAAAACACGAACACAGTGTACAGTCTAGTCTTAATAGCTTATTTACAACTGGGCTCGTCAGGCACTCTTTTTGGCTGCAGTGGTTATTATTATATTTACATGCTTCCATCTCCCGTTTCTGGTCGTGACACTTGTCTACTCTCCTTTTTCTCCCTCCCTCACCCTCACAGACACATAACGGGTATGGTGGTGAATTCTCCCTGCACCATGGACTACACTACCCATGAGGCTACCGTCTTTCGGACTATGCCTGTAACACTCTGTCTATTGCCTTCATAATAAATAAATTTTAAAATTATAATTTAAAAAATATTTCTTCACGTCATTATGGTGCCCGCAGATAGGGGTGAAATGGGCCGTGAGAGGAGACACAGGCATCGGAGCGTCTTATTGTGTGTTTTGTTTGGGTTTCCACCTGCGTGGAATTACCAGAAATAGAGAGGGCATAGCCTAACATATGAAACAGGAAAACACCACCATGTAATCCATTTATTTCAACAAAGTAACTGTATTCTGAATACCGCCTTTTTAAACGGTAACTGTAACGGAATACAGTTACTCATATTTTGTATTTTAAATACGTAATGCAGGTACATGTATTCCGTTACTCCCCAACACTGTTTGAATGAGTACATAAATACACTGTAAGAGTATCTAAAACTAGGAAACTAAATATTTGATTTGTCATGTAATGTGAAGCAATGAAGCATACAGTGTGATATGATAAAACACTTATAAATTTTATGTGGAAAATCTAATTCAATGCAGCACAGTCTCCATTAGCAGACAGGAGAAGGTGCCATAGGTCACTTTTCTTTGTTGTTACTTTTACACTTAATTTGCATCTCTAGGCAGCAAAACTACCTGATTAGGTTTAGAAGAAGAACATTGTTAGAGGTGAACTGCAACACTCGCCACCTGCTTCAAAGCTCCATTTTCTCAGTTATACAAAAGGGTTACAGGTCTCAAAGGAGTCACCATAAACAGAGGTGGTGCAGGCATTTTATAAAGCTTCATTAAAATACATGAAATGCATTTTGTTAGCATTGATGTTGGGCTGCTTAATACAATGATAATCTTCCAGATGGAAATACAGTTGCAGCACATTACTGGATTGCATCCATATCAGGCCTAATTTGCTGATAGAGCCACTGAAGATGTGCAGTATGCGGCGTAGCGGGCATGCTGTACCATCTGTGTTTTTCTCAAGTTCAACCTCACTCATTCTCAGCAACACTGTTGCTGAGAGGCAGTCAAGGATAACAGAGTAAAGAGAAATCTAAATGCTTAGGCCTCCAAGGTTAAGGCACTCTGAACGCTGAAAAGCATAACATAAGTAATGAAAATGGTTAAAAAAAATGCTCCTGCAGCGAATGACAAGTTGAGAGGGGATGATTATAGAAACAGAGGAGAGAAAAAGGCCATGCAGAAAAAAAAAGAAAGAATGGGATGCATCTGATGTGACATAAGCCCCAAGCATCCCTGATATTATAAGAGCATCTTTGGCCTTCAAGAACACATATATGCTTTTTATGTTTTCATGATTGCCATCTGTGCATTTGCTATTGCAATTGAACTCTTTGCACACCTTTTTTTTTTTTTTACATTATACCCTGAATGAATAAAAATTAGCACATCAAAACTAAAACAAAATCTGGGGGGTGGTTTCTGGATGGACTCAAATTCGAGATTCAGTCTGCATTGTCAAGGGACTAGAGACTCCTCTGCAAAAAACTACAACAGTAAAGCTTTTATTCAAGGAAAATGTGTTTTAAAAAATCTAGCACTTGGAGTAATGATTCTCATCTCATTTTATATAAACATGACCATTTGGACGCTGATCAATTATGCATTTGGGTGAATCCTTGATAATCTTTTTCAATAAAAGACCCCCCCCCCCCCCCACCCCCCCCCCCCCCCCCCAACCCCCCCGCCCCCCCCCCCCCCCCCCCCCCCACCACCCCCCCCACCCCCCCCCCCCCGCCTCCCCCCTCCCCCCCCCCCCCCCCCCCACCCCCCCCACCCCCCCACCCCCCCCCCCCCGCCCCCCCCCCCCCCCGCCAGCA
>VUQR01013857.1:31964-62564 GCA_015108515.1 Hemichromis elongatus | reverse complement strand
GGATTTTGTATGTGTGTGTGTGTGTGTATTCATGTGTGCGTGTGTGTGTGTGTGTGTGTGTGTGTGAATGTACTGATCTGTACAGGACCTTATAATATAAAGTTATTCACGGCTGACACAAGAAGTCTACTCGGTCCTCGTCCGGAGATCATTTCCTTCATTAATGTTCGCTGAGTTTTTAATTGAAAGCTAGATTGGCTGAAGGTATTACAGAATCTTTTCCTACGCAACGACAGGTTGGGAATTTAACATGAAAGCGAAGAGGGCATTGCTACTGGTTACTGAATGGGTAAGGGAATTATAATTGCCTTAATATAAATTGCACTGCAATGGTTCCAAACTTGATTGGCAAAGGTGCAACCTTGTATCTACCGGTTGTAAACGTTGAGTATATTATTGTTTTCTTGCATGTTTTTTTGTTGCAAATCAGATCCTGGCTAAAAATTAACACCCAAAGAGCCAGTCTGAAGTTTCCGAAGTGAAACAAACTCTCAAGCGACGTGAAGTGTTTTCTTTCTTCGTAGGGGGGGGCATATCAAAAAATAATTGGGAAGCACTGCCGTAGTCAAATTATGTTTGAAGTTATACTGTAACATCCAGAAGGGTCTGAGGGAGAACATTTAGCCAAAGCAGTCTGAACTGGTGCATGCTATTGTCTTTCAGTACACAGTGTATTAAAAATGCATTACTTAGTGGACCATACAGTACAGTCTACACTCATCACAGACTGCACTAGCCAGATTTAGCTCCCTGGGACTTGGTCCTCTCCAGGTTATGGAGTAGCTGTTTTGACAGAGCCTGCAGAGAGACCAGTTCAAACATGAGAACTTGACTTGCATGGAGCACTGTAAAAATAGCAGCTGCACTTGAAGCCCTGTGTCATGCACATGGAGACACAAGGAGAGGTGGACCAAATTTAATTGTGTTTTTTGGTTTGTTTGCATAGAGTCCAGTAGAACAAGCCTCTTGCACTCATTTAAAATGCCTTTTTTTTTACACCATGGATGGGAAGCAGTAAGCTTAACATGGAGCAGTGAATTGGACTGTGAGTCTTTGACCACTTTTTTTTGTCAAAACTACAGAGAAGTGAAAAATGAGTCTGCACACCTGACGTTTTTTGGTTACTTGCTTGTCCAAGCAGAGTTGCAGGAGAGGGTGCTGGAGCGACCCCAGCTGAGAGGACGAGAGGCAGGGTAGATTCTGATTGTAAAGAAAGGCAGACATCCATTGCTGCTTAGATACCTACAGCTAATTTAAAATCACCAGTTAGCATAAGATACATGTCCTGGGTCTGCAGGGGATCACTGGAAAGAGCAATCCAAACAGAAAGTCCCCAGTTGATTTCCCCTCACCCAGAGGTACCAAAATATATAAGAAACTAAAGGTGTTTAATGAAGAGAGAGTGCTTTTTTAAAATAATTTAGTATGAGTACTGTGCTAAAACAGCATTAAAGTGACCTAAAATTAAAGTAAATGAAATATAAGCATGTTCGCAAACATATGTGAACAAATTGCATGTAATTTTAAGCAATTCCGGTACTTTAAATGCTTTATGTTTACATGCAAAGAAAGTTTTTGTTTGTTTGTTTGGTCCTTCACACATCTACATTTATATACATTTATGACCTTGAAAAGAATATGTTTTTTTTTTTCTCGTATTACAGCTTTTTATTTGCACTTATATAAAGTTGGGAGACCTGTCAGGCACATAAAAAAATAAAACACAATGGTTAAAATCAATACAGGAGAAGTGGAGAGCTCCAAAGACTCTGGCTTATGCACTTTACACAATCCTTTTGTTAGGTCTTGTCAAACTCTCTACCTGCTGTAATACAGACTTTCCATCAAAATTAGAACCTCTATGATATCGCCAGTATTATTTTCTCAGACTTTTGAGAGCTCCCACTAGAGCCACAGACAAGTGCGCAAATGTTTTCACAGGCACTCTCCCGTTAACAATCTGCCGCTTCAAGCCAACACTGTACAAAAATGTATAAAGCTCTGTTTTTAATGGATGTTCACGCCAGAACACAGTGAGCCATGTTCTTAATGACCATGCCCCATTTTAATTTCCACAAATAAACCCTTGTTATTGGAAAAACTTGATTAAACTCTGTTCCATCTCTAACTTAAAACATACATTATTCATTGTTCACGCATGTAACAGATTCACATGCTAAACAAAGCAGGAAAACACCTCATCCATCACTGACCCCCGAGCTGAAAAGGTAAGAGGTCAGGCATAGTTAACCTTATTGCCTTTAATTGTTCCCAGGTGCAATCAAGCACACTCGGATTCTCCGAGGGCAACAGCCAACTCATTGTTGAGGTCACAGTACGTCTACTTCGCTTCCTGCCCCAGCTCATTACAGAGGAGATCGCTTCACTGCTGAGATGTGAGAAGTCAATTGCAGAGTTGGAGCGAGGTTAAGTCTCCTTTTGAGGAGTATTTGTTCTCATCAATTGTGTAAACACATTTAGATCGGGGGGAAAATTTCACGCCATTCATCAGGGTGATAGAGTGCGTGTGCACGGCACCCACGCAGTCATTTTTGACTGTTTCAGAATGTTTCAGTAAATAAAAACTTTGATTATATGTAATATAATTTCACCTTTGATGCAGTCTAAGCATAATGCGTTCTTCTTGTTTTTGCTGTTTTTAAAACAACTAATTTTTAAAAGACAAATTGTCATGCATTTGAAATAAGAGGTTAGGACTATGCGGTCAGAATACTTGCTGTTTTTTTTTTTGTTTTTTTTTACAATAAGCGAATGCATAAAAAATAAAAACAGTTATGAGTTGTAGTTTGATCAGTTTAGTTTTGATGTTTGCTTTGGTTTATTTATAACTCATGTTTCACTGAAGATATTTTTGTTATTTCCACATAAAGACCTGTTCTAATGCGTTTCTTTATTTTTATTTTTGTTAATCAGATCACCTTATAATTCATTTATTACCTTCCTCTAATTCCCACACCTTTCCATCATTTTAATGTCATCAGCCACTTGATGTTGCTTCCACGCCTCACAGTGAGATTGCGGTGGATAATGTTTTAATGTGTAATGAACACAGTTTTGAAGCTTTCACGGGAGCACCTCTGATTTTGGCAGCTCTCTGACAAACTTCATAAATCGGCCAGCAGCTTGATAAATCAACAGCTGCATTCTACCTGCCCCGGCTCGGCACATACCTAAAACCTGGACTTCAGCTAATCCAAAACAATGACACATGTGTGCGGAGGCTGTGGGCGCTGGAGTGTGACATGTTATGGTGCTTGAGTGGGTTTTCGAGGTTAACTGCCCATGAAACAGCATTGTTAATCTTTGCTGCATTGATGGTTGTGTCTTTTACTCCAGATCAGCAGACACTGAAAAACAAATTTTCCCAGCACAGTACATTTATTCTGTGCAAACAAAGCCCAACCTTAGGAGCAAACACTATGCATATATGCATAGTTTATAACTACAACATTTTTACAGGTTTATAAGTCAAAATTTGCTTAAAAGATTTTACTGGGGGAAAATGCAACACCTACAACACTCCAAACATAGCGTTCTCTATGCAGCCTGTGAAGTCAGGGTTTTATTACACTGCATTAAGAGCAGCACTCCACGCAGGCAGGAGCACAGCAGGCAGCATTATGTTGCTCTGTCTAGAAGAGAAATACACTTTTGGTGACTTTAACACATAGTTGAAGCCCATCAATCAATCTGTTGTTCAGTGCATCACGGGATAAAGTGTTGTAATTTACCCTTTTGGTGTGCCTAGACTCTCACATTCTGCCTCGCCTACTTGTACTTTAGGTAGTGATTTCCACCACCGCAGAAGGAGGTTATCTGTTGCGTGTAGGAAGTGAGAGCTATAGCACAATAAGAGTTCTTTTAAATTCAAACACAGAAAGATATATAAAAATCCATCCATCTATTTTCTTTTGCTTATCCACTTACTTTAGTTTCTTTTTTCTAATCTCAAATTCAAAGAAACGAATTTGGGGGGGGGCAAAAAACTAAATATTTTTTCCCTCCTTACACCTCGGTGCACAAATTAGTTTTATTAGGACATTTTTAAATTTCCTTTGGTAAATCTGCTCTTTAAGGGGCTGTTTTGTAGTGACGGTGAGTCATAAAATCAGCACACCTCTGACCCATGATATTGCTCTGCTAGCTATTAAAGCATGAGCTAATGGTCCAGGACAGTTTTATATAATGAGCAAGGTTAGCTTGTTGCCTCATACGCTCTTTTATTGGCTAGATGAATGAATATGTTTTCCTGTTCAGGACAGAAAAAAAATAATAATACTCTCAAGGAAAAGACAGGCATAGTGTTTGGACACATTTGACAAACTGATAAATGAACCTAAAATCCAGGGACACTGTAGGTTGAACTTGGCCTTTGGGTCTCCTATGCCTTAAGCAATAGTTTAAGGTGTTTCTCAGTTAAAGCATCTGTCTCTGTTTGTAATATTAAGTCCATGCCAAATGTTCTGATGCAGGAGTCTGAGTCAGACTTTGTGCATTGCACCTTATGAATGCTTATTGTTTATTGACCGAAACATCATGGCTATTAGACAGCTGTGGCTCAGGAGGTCGTCTACTAATCAAAAGGTCGGTGGTTCCATCCCTGGCTCCTCCAGTCTGATGCTGAAGTTTACTTGGGCAAAATACTAAACCCTAAATTGCCCCAGATGCTTCCATTAGAATGTGAATGTGTGTGGGTGACTGTTGGGCAAGGCACTTAGGTTTGTATGAATTACTGAATGACACTTGTAGTAAGAAAATGCTTTGAGTGCACAAATTGCATAGAAAAGCTCAATATACAGTACATTCAGTCCATTTACCAAAACATATAGGTTGCAGTTATCTCTGTCTTAACATATAATCTTCTGCTCACAGGAAGTTTTCATATCTATTGTGCAGTATATCATTTTAATTCCATCCTATTATTTTTATACTGTCATAGAAATTAACTTCAGTAAGGTGTTCTTTACATCATCTTAACCTGAGTCAGTTATGCAAGTACTATGTTTTCTCGTGTTTTATTCCCCAAGTTTAACTGCAGTCAAGCTACAGTCTGAGAGAAACAAGGACTATGTTGCACACGTTGCTCCCAGACTCTCATGCAAGGATTCCAAATGGAACAGTCAACCACATTAACGATTCTTATCATTGCCTGCAAAGTAGAGCTTTTCATTGGATCAGATAGTCAAGACATAAAAATATCCTTCGGGGAAATTTGCCAAGCTCCTTAAACCTGCACAGTAATTTGAGGTTTGGATCAATTAAATTGCAATGAAAAATAAATCAAGGTGAATTTGTCCTAGTTTAACTTACAAACACAATTAAGAACACGAAAACAGGCATGATGCTCCTGGATGACTGACATCTCCAAGCGTGCATATTCTCTATTATTCATCAAAGTAACCACAGTTACTACATAATAAATTAAAACGATGATATAGGCTACTGTTTCAGTTTATTTGCTCAGAAATCCACGTGGCCTATTTTAAATTCACCAGGAATCTGTGCAGGTGTCAACAGACTCTTCAAAGTGGAACTACTTCTGGAACAAAGTCTGCCATGATGTCATGATGACTTGTGTCAACTTAATTTCCTTATGATGTGACAAATGCATGGCCAACTCGGGACTAACTGCTAACGTAGTCTAACGTAACACTTTATTAGCTGTACATCACTAGTACCAGGCTGGGCTCCCTTTTTCCCTTCAGAAGTACCTTAATACTTCGTAGCACAGACAGATGTACTGGAAACATTTTCCAGATATTTTTTTCCTCCATATTGAGGTGATAGCATCACATCGCTGGGCATTTGTCAGCTGCCATTCATTTCAACTCAGTTTTCTTTTTATAGTGCCAGATAACAACAACAGTATCCTCAATGCACTTTATATTGTAAGGTAAAGACCCTACAATAATGCAAAGAAAGCAACAATCATATGACTACCTATGAGCAATCGATTTGGTGACAGTGGGAAGGAAAATCTTCCTTTTAACAGGAAGTAACCCCGAGCTGAACCATGGTCAGGGAGGGGCTGTGGAAGAGAGCCAGAGATAATAATAACAAATAAAATGCAGAGAGGTATATAGAGTGAAAAAGGGGACTGAAGAAGAAGAAACATTCAATCCATAATAGGAATCCCCCAGCAGCCTACACCACACCGAACTAAGGAAGGATTCAGGGTCACCTGATCCAAAGCTAACAATCTAATCTTAAAATTATTGAGGAATTATTGAATTATTTGAATGATTGAATCCAAACTGGAAGCTGGTTCCACAGAAAAGGGGACTGAATGCTCAAAGCTCTGCCTCCCATTCTACGTTTAAATACTCTGGGAACTGCATGTAAGCCCACAGTTTGAGAGGGAAATGGGCCTGAATATTCTAGACCCTGTCGGTACTCATGCTGCAGCATTTTGGATCCACTGAAGGCTTTCAGGGAGCTTTTATAACATCCTGGTGATAACGAATTGCAGTAGTCCAGGCCAGAAGTAATAAATGCATGAACTAGTTTGTCAGCATCACTCTGAGACAGGGTGTTTCTAATTTTGGAGATATTGTTCCAATGGAAGAAAGCAGCGCTACATATTTGTTTAATATGTGCATTGAAGGTCATATCCTGGTCAAAAATGACTCCAAGATTCATCACAGTGTTACTGGAGACCAATGTAATTCCATCCAGAGTAAGCATTTCAAAGATTTTTTATGACAGAGTGCAATAACCTCAGTTTTATAGGAATTTAGAAGCAAAATGAGAATAATTAGCTGGTAAATCAACAGAGAGTGTGCTTTGGATAAAGCATGTGAAGATTATACTATGAAATAAGGCGTTATCTATACTTTTTTAATTAAATTGGCTATGCAGATAAGCTACACAAAAACAACACTGTGCGCTGTAACAGGAACAGGAAGTGATACTCTGATACCACGGAGAGAGCCAAAACCAAGCTGCACATTCGTTATGCAAATTTCCCATTCCACCAGATCCCAAAGGTGCTCTATTGATTGAGAGCTGTTGACTGTGGAAGCCAGTTGTGTGCAGTAAACTCATTGTCATGTTTAAGAAACTAGTTTGCGATGATCTTGCTAGAGGTAACCGTGAGAAGATGTGTACACTGTGGTCATAGAGCAATGGACACAGCATCAACTGAGTATTGTTTAAATGCCACAGTCTACTTTATTGTTGCTGACTAAAAGGTACAAATTGTACCAAGAAAATGTCTCCCAGATTATTACACCACAACCCTCAGCATGAACAATTGAGACAAGGAAGGACGAACTCTATGCTTTCATGCCGTTTACATCGCTCTGAACCTACCGGCCAAAGATTTCAAACAAAATCAAGTCAACAGACAAAGCTTTTCCAATATCCTGATGTCCGATTTTGGTGAGTACATGTCGACTGTGAAATCTCTGCAAACTAGTGTGAATGATGGAAAACCTCAGCAGATCAAGAAGTTTTGAAATACTCCAAGAATCATGTCGCCTTCAAAGTTAATTAAACCCTCTGTCTTCCCCCATAGAGATGCTTGGTTTGCATCAACAACTGGAAGAAAATTGATGTATTCAAATGAAACATTACTTTTGATTTAAGTGAGTCACCACTTTGTGCGACATACATTAGGCTTTGATTTTTATTTATTTTTTTAAAGATGGCGGGAAAAGGCTACGTCTGCTTTTTGTGTCTTGATTGTGAATAATCAAGGAGCGAATAGAACGTCAGTTAAGTCTGCGACACAAGCCGGTTGTAGGATTTGTCTACATATTTACATCCGAAGCTGTCTGGTCAGATGGTGTTGTGAATGGTTAATATTGCTGTGGATGACAAGGGTAAACAGAAGGAACTTGTGATGGCAGTTCACAGCCTCAGGACAGTCGGACACGGATAGCCGGCTGACAAAATACCCTTAATCCTCATCCCTTTAGATTAGGGAAACAATGCTTGCAACAGGAAAGGGCAAAAAATGATAACTGCTGACCTGACAGAGAGGCAGTATGAAAATTGCTTTCCGGATTACTCTATTTAAAATATGCATTCACATATATTACTGACCAAAGATGTAAGGTATGCTTTTATTTTCTCATGAGTGTGGGAGAAGTTGGGTGTCACATTAATCTATGGTTTATGTATTCAGCCTACATTTGCCTCCAGCCTACCTTCTAGTAAAACCGGAGGTATAGGAGTCCAATTTGTTGCTCAAGGACACAGTTAAAAATCAGGCTGTTTCACAATAGTACAGCGCCATTATGCCATTAAGCTGTTTTTGAAATGTTACTTTTTTGAACATCTATAATGAGTGTGCATTTCTAAGACTCACTACAAAAGCTTTTTCATAAGACAAAAAGTAGCAGCAAGTCATTGCTTTTAATACGGAATAAACATCAGAGGAGTGTAAATCAGAGTTTCAGGAAATAAGTCACTTTCTCCTTGCACAGAGGGTAAAAAGCCGAGTTAACCCACTTTACCAGTTGGATTGAAGTCTAATCTTTGCAATATTCCTGTCATCCAGCTGTACTTCTCACTCAAAATACAATGAGCGTGTTTATATTCAGGGCCACAAACCCGCTTGAATCTCCATGATTGTAAGCAAGTCAAGATAAGTGTGGATTTTTAGAAAAAGATTGCACTCTTCTTAACACATTTTCATTCTATACTTTGATGTTTTTTCATACCGACTTTTGTCTGTGTTTCGGTGTCTTTTTATAAGCATGTGCATAACAACAGAATGGTAAACAGCATATTACTGTTGTGTTGTAAGAGGGGGGAAAAAGGACAGGGTGTCGAAGAGAGTAAGGGCACATAAAAGAACATTGGCACCCAAGAGCATAGTTCATTGTAATGCTAAATAGGAAGCAGGAATGACTCTGCCTGTGTTTATCTGCCAGGCAAAAGTTATCACACCCAGTTACTTCAGCTTAGAGGCATTCATAGGGCGCTTTTTCAAGTGCTACTGATCTAGCCCCGTGCCAAAGGTTACGCAAATCAGCAAAACCTACTTGTAAAATGCAAATGCTGAATAAGAAATTAGAAACGAGACTGTAGAGGATAGATAAGGTTGCACTAGTCAGATTCTGCGCGTTCGACTGAAACTCTTGCAGGAATTTGTATTATGACGTGAAGACTTTTGTGTGTAATGCTGGCACCAAAGGACCGCTCTGTGAATGCACAAACCTTGAACCACAATAAGCAATTCGATACACTTGTTCCAGCTGATTTCACCTACAGCTGGAAAAACAACACGACTCCTCGGTCAGGGACCGCTAACACTTTTTACACTTCATAAACAATTTGTTGTTTTCAGGATATCTGCAAAGAAGTGCAACAGACGTATAGCGCATACAGTTTAGCGGAGTGCAGGGAGAACACAGCACGGCCCGTGGATTTGCAGGATTACTGACAATAGGAAGGATGTAGTTGAAAATAGAAGATCGTGTTTCCACCCAGCTCCATTTCAGGAAAATCGGGGTTAAATGCACTTAAATAATGCATTTCTAATCTCATGGGGGGGGTTTTCTCGTTACCTTTTGTTTGGGGTCAACAATTTGACCGTGTGCATTCGTGCACATGAAGCTGTGTTATCACTTTGCTGTCTTCTTGTTTTTTATCTTTTAATCCTAAATCAAATCAGTTCATCTTTACATAAATTCAGTGAGATAAGCCGTAATGTTCCTATTCCTTTATATGTTGTCCAGAAACACAAATGGGAAAACCTCTTAATAATAAATGAGCCTATTTGGGACAGTGTCCAGTCCAACCGCAGGGGTTTGTGTCCTAATATTTCAACAACAAAGTGGAGTGCATGCCCATGCTGCTCGACTGTTACCAGTTCTGATTCACCCTTGGCCTCGCTGTTTTTCTTTCACCCACGTGCACACACAAAAAAACTCCCACCAGCACAGCAGGTTAACGTCATCATTTATGAAAAGTGCAGCAGAGTGTACAAACACACAGACAACATTGTGCACAATGAAAAGTTTTGCTGTAGAAACTTGAATAAAGGGGCCATTTTTCTGTGGAGGCAGGGAGAAAAACAAAGAACTGCAAGGTGTTTGTAGACTTGGTTCATGGAGGTTGATTGAATGCTTAGAAGATAAGCTCGGCGACATTAGATATCCCAGTGGGTAGAGGATGGGAGGTTAATCTCATTCTCCATGATGATGTATCCGAAGTGACTCTTTTTGCCGGTGGTATCGTGAACACTCCTTGGGTTCCAAGGGCAAGGAAAGTGTCCATTGGAACTGGTGCATTGATTGCTCCAAGATTTGATTAAACCCTCGGCTGTACTCCAAATGTAAGACAATAGCATTGAGATAATCTCACCTTCTCTCCTCAGGTCACACATAATGCAGTTTAACGATATGGCTGTGCACTCCTCCTGTGTAATACCTCACCTAGGACATTTCCAGCTAGCTTTGGGCTTTGTTGAGCTATGCCATGTTTAAACTGCTTCAATCCCAAAAACATGTCATTAAGTCTTGTGTGTCTCTTCTTTAGGCTTTTTCACAAGGCAAGCAACACCCACTACTATAGAATTCATTTACAAGGGAAGTGAACAGGAGCAGTTTGGAGAGGCTTGTGCTGCTTGTGCATCACAAATCAAGAACAAGGCTGCTCACCTTCAAGATAAAAAGTTGGCAGAATGGGGTTTATTTTTGTTTTATCCAATGAGATCACACCTTACTTTGAAATGACAACATGGAAAGAAGTTGAGCGTTTTGGCAGTGATGGACTACCCACCGGAACGTAAACCTGAAGACAAGTGTTAGGGAGGCGAATCTCAGAGCAGCCTCACGAACAGCCTTTTTACTTCTTCTGACTGTTTCCGCAGTAATGCTTTCGTGGTAGCTTTGGAGTGCAATCACAGCGCTTTTCCTCTTGTCTACAGCCGTCTGCAATGGCAGATTTGTGTGTGGATGGAAACAGGTCAGAAAACAAATCAAAAACCAAACTTCTGCAAATTCCACAACTGTCCACGATGTTCCCGTGAGCCGTGGGATGCTGATGTGATCCAGTGTTTACAAGTTAGCTGATAGCACTGTGCTTAGATTTAAATCCCATTAACTTTATTTCAGGCTGCTGCAGAAAAACCTCGAGTTGAAAATATGTTGCAACTGATTTGATTGCTGGATTACTATACTGTTTGAGATACTGTTTTCCGCTACTCAAGACAATATGTTGTCTTTTGAATGAGAGGCAGGGCAGACAGTGCTGGATGGGAGGGCATGAGCTCTGTTCACATGTAGAAAGCAATTTACTTTTAATCACAAAAGAGAAAAGCTTGCTGTTAGATAAATTATCATCCCATATGGCCACACTGATAATTAAGATCTAATATTTAGAAAGAAGTGTTAAGGTAAACACCCTAACAACCCTGCAGTCTCAGATGGGTCATCTCTGCCCAAAGGGCAACTCCTGTGACTCTTAAATAGGACGCCAGTCCATCTACTGCAGCCCATGGCTAACATCTTTATTAGGCCTCATTAGCAGCCTTCCTATACAAATTTATTCACTGCAGATTACAAAACCAGGCTCTGGGGTGGGAAACCACAGCCCGGTAAATCATTAATTGATGATCCTGCAATTCCAGTCCCGCTACAGTATTTCTCCGAGCTGTACGAGGGCAGACTCAAACTAAAATCCTCACATTCACAGCCTGAAACATTCTCCTCACTATACGATCATTTTCCTAATAGGGTCTGCGGAAAGGCACTCTGTTTCTCCAGCAAGGATCTTTAAATGACCTTGTCCCAGTCCATTCCACCCTAAAGCTGCACATTTATTTTGCTGTGCAGTTTCAAAGTTATAATTTGCAGGGGGAAAAAAGGAAAGCATACTGTATATAAAAGGCCTTTGTCTCACAGGATTTAACAAAGGATATGGGGATTAAGCTGTCACGAACTGGGTATAGTAAGTAGGGTAGGGGGTCTGAAATAATACTTCTGCCTCCCAATAGGGGAGTAATTTCCTTGACTGCATGGGTTCTCCAAAAAAGTGTGGGTTTGCTATTTCTGGGAAAAAAACATCTCATTCACTCACAGTTAAATCAGAGATCCTGCTGAGGTGAGATGGTTGCTCTTCTGCTCTGTCGTCTTTTCTTTTTTTAGACTCCACAAATTTAGAGTTTTCCAGTCCATTTTGTCTGCTCAGCTCACTCCATTAATTTCTCCGATGCTCCACTGAATCCTTCTGTAATGATGACAATTAACCTGGAATCACAGTAATATTAGAGACTGGAATCAGTGCACATCAGCCTACTACGAATGCTAATTGACTTGATTGTTATTAATTTTGACATTACGTTCCAATTAAAGATAGCAAAACACTGATTTCATTTTCTTTTCATTTTATGGTTGGAGATTAAGAGGGCATTGATCACACCTGAATGACTCAGTGTGTGTGTAGCTAATTAAAGACCGAGATCGCAATTAAGATAATGAGTCAAAGTTTTTAAATGGAACATGCAAACAGTTTTTTAACCCTGTCAGTCAGGGGCACATCGCTTTAACCACTCAGTATAGAGTGTAATGCATGACACCGTTAACGCTCCTAGAAAATATCCTTAAATGAGTGAGACAGAACGGATATTTGCCGTCTTAAATTCACCGTAATGCCTTGGATGTGCTTCTCTGGGCAGCCGCCAGCTTGGCGCTAGCGTAACTCATTGCTGAAATTTGGTAAATGTGGCACGCTGGCTTCCACGGGAGCTCGAATCATCTACAGCTGTCCGTTTGCATAGACTTGCAGAGAGACGCATGCATGTATTTCCATCTTTAAGCAAATTATGCGTTTTCTGCACAAATTGGTGACGAGCAAAGAAAGGAGTCCTAATGCACGGGAATAAAAGATAGCATGGCAGTGTTTAGATGCTCACGCCATGACAGGCAATCTCAGATCTGGTCAGGCTTTTTTCAGGCAAGTTTTTCAAACTGACTTTATCAAAATGATAGAAAGTGTATAGTGACAAATGCTGTGGCTCAAACAGTTTTACCAGAATTGTGTTTGAAATGGCTTTTTCTTGTAGCCTTGAAAAGCATTAAATAATCACAGATCAGCACTGGTACATTTACACCCCAGTGTTCTCCGGTAGAAAGTGACTGGTTGGGAATATTCATTATGAACAGCTTAATTCACAAGGTTTTGCTGTTGCCGGGCAGACATGTGATTCTGAAAACAACGTAAACTTTATGGAACAGATATTTCACACAGTAGAGCTCAACGCTGAGGTTCATAAACACTTAAACATTAATGCTTAGGGTAACATCAATGTTAAGGGTTAAGCCTACAATGGAACCTGCATACATCTGTATAAGGAAACTGCACATCTCATATTCTCTCATAATAATTTTACACTTATAATCATCAAAAGAAAGACTGTGCTCTTGACCTGTGCATAAGCAGAGAAGAGGACTGTAGAACTTGCAAATCTATTGGCAATTTATGATTCATTTGTGAAACAGGTTGCGCACCATTTGCTGCAGTAGAGCTCTTAAATCACTCTTGTGTAAAAGACACCCACTACCCAACCATCTACCGGCAATAACCTCTACACTCGTACTCTTCTGCTTGGCGCATAAAGGCCACTCTGTTTCCTGCTTTAGCAGTAAACTCGAAATTATGAGGTCAAAAAAGGTCCAATATGCATCTATTCGGGGATACCCTTTACACAGTTTGTTTCTGTAACTGTTTCATTTCAGAAATGGTTGAGTGGATTTTCATATTAAGCTTTTCTTAACTTTGGGCGAAACAAGAAATTTCAGTAAACAGAGCCGTCACGTCTATCATTATTAGCTTAGTTTACAGAAATAGAATGGGATCGTCTCCTCTTGTTTCCCCCCGCTGCTTAATTTTCTGACTTTATGTCATGGCAAGTTGCCAAATGGAGTTCAATAAACAAGGTCTCTGTGACTTTATGTGCCTTTTGTTCAGTCACCCAGTTGCTTGTAATTTGCAATTGTGAACATGAATTAAACAAAAACAGAACTGCAACAAAGTCAATGTTTTCGGTCTTGTAAAAGAGGAGAAATCACTGGTGTGACTCCACCATTACAGTCTGAGCAAATCAGATGTGTCAATACTGTTTTGGGAGTTTTGACGCACTCGAGCGAGAGAGCAAAACTGGGGCTTTTTTTTTTTTCTTCTTTTCTCCACGGTTCTCATCTGAATTCATTTCACACCTTCTGATTAGCTGACAATAATACCATAGGTAGTCAGTACTTACAAGTATAGTCTTTTAAGTTGGACTTCCCCAGTTGTTAAGCTGTTTGTTTTATGAGATTTAGGCCCTTTGCCAAGATCAGTCTTAGTCTCAGTCAATTTACCCATGTTAATCAGTCAGCTGCTTATTCTTGGATAGGAAATAAGGGTACGTGTCAATTAATTTACCATCTTCCTCGTCCATTTCTTCTTATAATAAATGACACCCAACGGTTCATTCCTTATTTCCTTCCATATTTTAATTGTCAAAGTAGGCATGCGCTCCGAGGTGCAATGCCCTTCTTAGGCTAGTTGTTTAGAAATAGCTCATTAACAACAATACTGACACGCATGAGTGTAATTACATATTTTGCCTTGGATTTCCTCCAGACGCGAAGCCTGACCTGATTTTCTTAATGACTAAAACCTCGAGTCCATGCTGGTCCCACAGACATTTCTGCACAGTGACTTTGCAGAGCAGTTGAAAGGGATCTGGCCTAATTAAATGGAATATCCTGATGCAATGGGGCATCCTAAGGAGCGTGCAGTAGGATGTTCTTTGATTAGAGTGGTAGCCTATTTATTATTGGCTAGAGCGAACTTACACTTACCTTAGTAAGTGTGGCCGCTGATGCTCGGTTTCTCTGCCTAATGCAGTGAATATGATTTGTCCTTCATTTTTTATTCAACCTACTTTTACATAACTTTCAATTGAAAAACATTAATGACTGGGAACTATGACCCTGTACTAATAGTAAAGTTCTAGACAGAAAAGTGGCTACATGAAGTTTGAGTTTCACTTAAATAAAAGCTTTTTGTCTTAGCGTGATGCTCGTCTACCTGCTTGTTAACTAATACATGGCAAAACATAAATAAGCCAGAGTTGAGTAATTATGTATTATAATAGACTGAGTAATGCCATTCGGGCTGACTCGTGCATTAAATCATATATTGTAGCTTGGCACATAAATGTCAGTGACATTAGCCGTTTTAATGCTTTGCTGCATAGATGCATTTCATTTTTATTCACACTACAAAAGAAATAAATAAATAAACAGCTTGGTGCTTTTATTCATGAAGAGTCACATCTGTATATGAACCACTTTGGTGTAATTTATAACCCATTCGCCAACATTAGGCTCTGACTGTTTATTCGGGTACGGCAGGAATGCAAAATTTAAACTGCACAGGAATGGCATAGCGATCCTGAACAGACAGGTAGGTGCACAAAACTAAGGTTAGATGGGGAGAAAGAAACGATGTGCTTTAATTCCCTTTATCACAATCAAACAGATCAAACTCCATGTTGTGTTACTTAATCAGGGCATTTTCCTGATTAGAAGGTTCTGGCTCTAAACTGATTACAGTTTAATATTCCCAGGCTTTAAAAAAATATAGACTCGCTCACGATTAAGAATAAAGCGTGTCCGAAATTGTGTCATTTGTAACATCATAATTGAGCTGCGTCTGCACATATTAGCCACAGAAATAAGCAGAATAAAATAAACGTTTGGGGGAATACGGCACGCGGTTCTTTAAATATAAAATGCTCGACTGTATAAGCAAAGTAATTCCTCATAGGCATCACCGCTCCTTATATCTGGCCCCGATGGTGTTTCTTTTTCCATTTTCTCATAATTTTTATCATGTTCTTTTCTTTCACAAGCTCACAAAACGCCTCTTCAGAGGAGAGGAAAAAAATAATTATCACAGTTCCAGAGTATAAAAAAAAAGAAGAAGAGGTAATTAGCACCAGTGAATTAATCAGAGATAGAAAAATTGCAATTATACTTGTTCTTATTAAGTTCCATTATTTTCTGGACCACCATGAAATTATTTTTGCTCGTATTGCATTCCCTTGTAGAATTTATTAATAACAATGGTGTATTCTTTTAAACTTTAGAAGTGTTGGGTTACAATTGAACTTAATCCTATTGCTAGAAGGTCAGTGTAACACAGTCTGGGCTGCATAAGAATACAAATATGAGAGCCTTAACTTCAAGACAAGGAGCAGTACTCAGGAAGCAATCTGGTGAAGTCGAGTCGAGCTGTAGACTGATATTCAGGCCAGAACTGAAACCGCCTAACACAGTTTTCTTTTTATTTCTGCATATTAGGAACATTTTTCATTTGACTATGACATATGACAGCAGACTGTATGAAAACAGCAGTTAATAATGTGTTCTTCCAGTCATATAATGGAGTACTCCTTCTTTACGTATGCTTATTATTTGCATGTCCATGTGGTGAATCTCCTACACACTTGTGCATATGATTTTGCGGTAATTTAGCATTTTTAGAATGCAGTAAAGAAGACTTCAAAGTAACCATGGGTATAAAAAAAATACACAAAACAAACAATCTTCTCCCTCTTTTCTTCCACTATTTCCAAGCAGTACATCATAGCAGGTCTCTATACAATCTTATAAACGTTCCCCTTTACTTTTGCAGCACAACAATGTTGGCTTTAAAGTCATTTCTTTTTAAAATGTTTTATTGCAAATATTTTATATGAATGGAAGGGAGAGCCATTTATTCAAGGACAGAGCTTATTGTGTTGAGAGTATAAAGAATGTCTTGTTTAGAGCAAAATTGGAAAAAGGCCCCCTCAAACCTAGAATATACTCCACGAACACCAACAGCTGGGGACTTGACAGCCTGTCATACGTCTTTGACAACCACGTAAAGGATGATGATGATGAAATTTACATCACCGGAACCTGAGAGGACTCGAAGTGTAAAAGCAGGACTTAAAATACAAAGGCTACACAGTAACAAACATCCATGGTTTCAGGAAATAACTAGTGACTAGATTTCCCACCAAGATGCTGTAACTTTACAGCCCAACTTCTATAAGCTATCATAAATACAAGGCTTATAGTATAATACTGTCAGCTGTATACTTATTGTTATATAGTTATGTTTGTGTTCCAATAATATTCTGCGAAAACAGCTTCTTTCTGAAAATGTATGAAACTACGATTGACGTATATCTATAAAAACACTTTTCTTCATTCTCCTTCTGTACCTTGGATTGAGTTTGTTGTCCATTTTTTTTTAAAGTAAATGAAGCTATCTGGAGCGGGGAGGGTTGGGGCTTTCATGATTCACCTATTTGTTGCTCCACACAGTTACAGGTTTGCTATTACTACTGAATAATTGCTACAGAAGTGCGATTCATGGTGACTCATTGCTAGCCAAACCTTATAGCTGTTCTTTGCCGCATATCCACTGGAAATATGATCACACAAAAAGCAAAGTCTGCACACAAAATAACCACAACACTATTGAATATACGACATGAACTAAGACACTCACATTTGCTTTAGCCTCTGCATTGGACAGTCCTAAACTCTCCTTTATCTGAGGGAAAAGGGTCACTCCTTCCTGTTTTTCATTGGGTCCAGTTACTACAATTATCATTGTGGTTTGATGACACTTTACTGTTCTTACTTTGATGTATGAGCCGGTATGTTAGTTAGAGTGTGTGCGACATTCTGATTCTTTTTCCTGTTTCGTTACCATGGTTTATCTGTACTTCATCTTTATTGAATCAGTGGTAGTGAAGGCAGGTTTGCAAATTGTGCACAGCTGTGAAGAATAGGAGAGAGGTTTTCTGAAGTCACTGGCATTTATTTACTGGCATCATATGGATCACCACTATAGACAGGACATATAATAGCTGGCCATATTTAAGGCTTATATCAAGAAGACATATGGCGGACATGGAGGACAGCATCCACATTGAGTGAGACGGTATTTTGTTTAGTTTTATTTTCCTTTTCTTTTGTTTTATTGAGTTCCCTGTTCGGTTTTCTTTTGTTTCATCCATCCATTTTCTTCCACTTATCCAACTCAGCATCGTGGTGAGGCTGGAGCCTACCCAGCTCTCATTGGGTGTAAGGCAGGAAACACTCTGGACAGTTTGGGAGTCGGTCACAGGGGCAAGGGCTTTATCAAGAATTTCAATTTAAGCTTCTTTCTTCGAGATTCTTAAAGATTGGTTTGAAAATTTCTGCTACCCTTTGCAAAAGGGCTCAGGGTCACACAAATCAACCACCTCCTCAGGTTCTGTGGTGAATGAGGTAACAGGCATTCATGTTTTTCAGAGAAAATATGCGAGGATAGAGGCAAAAGATTGTAATTCAAGTCGGACTTACTATAAGTGACCATCATGGGACCAGTAGATTCTAAGTTAAGATCCATTTTAGATAATAATTTTCTTTTGTTTTGCTTAAAATCATAAGAAAAACAGATGCTTGCCTATTTTTCTCCATGTTGATCAAATTTTCTGAATGATTGTTAAGTGAAAACTTGAAAAACTTCCAATTCTCAGTGCTTTCCAATGTGAAGACCAATTGCTTGCAGGTGCGCTTGGTTAACTCTCAAACTAGTGGTCCAGATTCAGCTGCTAACCTTTTAATACCTTCATGTCAGTGAAAGCTTTGGCCTAAGCTGTCCCATTCCCTCAAATATATATATATATATATATAGAGAGAGAGAGAGAGAGAGAGAGAGAGGGAGAGAGAGAATTTCATTATATCTGGCAAAAACATCTGATGGTCTGAAGGTCAAGCTCGCTGTGACCTCATGAAGCATAATTTTATTTTTTTTCTGTCATAATAGATCTTGTACATCTGATATCTTGCGAACCCTTCGATTGGATTTCGTAAAATCTGGTACCAAAATGATAAAGGTTCAGCCACTTTATTTGTAAGAGATCTGTCATAATTGTCAGGCTATAATTCTTTTGTGGAGGACCTGTGACTGTTATTAGAAGGGTTAACTTGAAGTGGATGGAGGAGCACAGTTAATAATAATGATCATTAAAAACAAAAACCTTTCTCCATAGATGACTTTCTGCTTCTTTGTCTCTTGAGCGCTGTCGGCATGACATGCTGAGTGAATTTCAGTGTCAATTTGACTTTAGTTGAACCTTTTTTCTCTATCATAAAACTCGCTGATCAATCACTTGTTTGCAATTAATTCAAAGAATTGTACTTCTGAAATGCTTCGTGACACTGTTTTCCCCATTTACACTTGCTCTTGTTCAACTTGTTCTTACCTTGTTTTGCATACTTTTAATGTTTGAAAAAACCATTCTCATCGTATCACGGATCACCCCACCCATCTGTATCCTTAATGCGTAACAAACCACTGACTCCTTAGATTGTCTACGTTTAATGCACAAAGTATCTAATCTAGTTACAGCCCTGAACCATGATATGTGATGACCTATTACTGATACTTGTATCAGTTATGTACACACAGCTCAGCGTGGGCCCAAACCAAACCACAGATCTCCCACTCAGCTCTTATGTCTATAATTAGTTTCATAGTGAGAGGAAATTCATTTTCACATGCCTAACAGCTTCCAACTGTCAGACACTGCCAATGGATATGGATGGACCTTGTTCAGCTAATTACCCGAAAGCAATTTTGCCTTTTTCTGCCTTAGCAATAAAAAAGAGAAGAACTTGTACCTTTAACTAAGAGTTTGCTAAGTTCATGTTTACTAGTTTGTGTGTACATATGAATACATAAATCGATAAATGATGTTCAAAGTGACTCCCTAGTATGACCCTAGTGGTGACAAATCAGTTAGCAGGTAGTCACTCAGACAACTTTCGAGAAGTTTCTTTAACCAGTTCTTTACTTTTTAGTCATTTGTGAGTGCTGGTGATATTTTGTGTATTAGTTTAGTGTTATCAAGCTATAGCACGCACAAGACAACTGTGGCCATGTGTCATCTGGATGTTGTGTTTACCGTTTCTTCTTCAAATGTCCCTGGTAACCTTTTTTTTATTTTTTGATGTGGCTCAAGCACTTTAACTTCACTCAGTGGGTTCCATTTACAAACTGGTGTTATCAAAGTAGATGTCACTTGTTATGATTGGTAGGTATATCATTACACTTCCTTTGTTTTTTTTTCCCCTGACATAATCCTGACAGTGCAGCTGAAATCTGACCAGGTCCATCATTGTTTCCAGTCGGGCTTAAATTCTTTGCAGGTTAATTATTCAGTAGGTCTGGAGTGATAATTGGTGAAAAAGATTATTTACAAATACAGCTTAGTTTGTACTGATTCATGTTGAAAAGGTTTTATTCATTTAAGATATTTGTAGGGCTGTCACGGTCAGATTTATAGTATTCTCATATGAAAAAAGGATAAATTCATAACTCTCGTGTTGCCACATATACAATGCAATGGTTCAGTAAGCTTATTTTAGTACACCGTTTGTGGCAATGGGCTAAACTATTAAATACATGCTTAGAAGTGTTGATGTCAAGTAACAATTAACATACATGCACATTCATTATAATAAGAAATAAAGGTCACGTTTATTTATTATCGCTTCATTTGCATTTCTTATCTCATCCAACCAAAAGACAGATGAGCTTATGCCATGACAAGCCATCGATCATCCATCAGCCAGGTCAAGGTCACATTTGTTGTTTTACAGCCACTTTTCCATTTTCACAAGAATCAGTATTCCTCTAATCCTCTGTTACTAGTCATATCTTTAATGAAACCAGTTTACAATGATCACCTAATGAGCCTTCACTCACACGTTGTCTCTTTATGGCCATAAATATGGCCAGCAGGGTGAGGATGCTAGCAGGCAGGGCATACACGGAGCAACGTACCCAACTAGCCAGCATAGTATACAGAAACATCTGTGCTGAGTACAGCCTGGAAGTCAGATATCAAAATGGGATACGTCCCCTAGGGTGGACATGAATGACCAAGTCACCCTGTGGGTCCCACGGGATGGGATCACCAGTTTGACTAGAGACAGTCAAACTGGTAATGACTGATATAGTACTGGTGGATGAACAGAGGAAGACGGCTGTAGTGATAGATGTATCTATACCAAATCACAGCAACATCAGGAAGAAGGAACACAAGAAGAAGCACCCGAAGTATAAGGGGCTGAGAGAAGATCGCGAGAAGATCTGGAGGGTGATGGTTATAGCGGTCCCAGAGGTAATCGGAGTACTCGGTGCAGTGACTCCCAGGCTGGGCGAGTGGCTCCAGCAGATCCCAGGAACAACATCTAAGATCTGTCCGCAAGAGCACAGTCCTAGGAAGAGCAAGGATACTACACAGGATCGTCAAGCTCCCAGAGGACCCGAGCTTGAAGGATAGGCTGGCCACAGGGGTAAATATAGGAAAAATATAGGAAAATATACACACACACACATTTATATATATGCAGAGTCTGCAGGCAAGGGACAACACTAGCTTGTAGTCTGAGAAGGACTGGCCACTCATGTTTGAGCAAACCTTAGCTGCATGCATTTTTGGGCTCTGTCACTATTCCTAAGCAGTTTTTGCACTGCAGAGTGCACTGTCCATCTGCTTTAGTTGTAAATGCTTGTATAAATATGGCAGATTTTTTAATGAACGTTTTAGGATTGCACTTGCACTACAACTTGAATGTACACCTTTAATACACAACTAAGCTTGATAAGGTAACTGAAAAGGTTGTCTCCCCATCCCAAATCTCCCAATGTTCAAAGAAAAAAAGAAGTGGTTTCCTTGCTATGCCCATTCTAGAAGCACGACTTAAAATGTGCCTCCTACATTCAGCAAAGAAGTATGCTATACTTGTTTTTCTGGCACATCCTGTTAGTAAGTAGGAAGCCACTGCATCTATCAATGCAGCATGTTTCCAACTGTCATAGCTGGAAAATTAGACCTGAATTTGAAAGTATCCTTATGTTCAAAAGCTTCTTTTCCACATTCCAGAAAAAAATGACTTAATAAATAAATAAAAGTCATTTCCCATCTATCTGTTATGTGCATTTGTTGCATTTCCTCAGTGTCTGTGAGCACTACCTCTAATCACCTTTATTGTGCATACACTTTGTTTCGCGTGAAGTCCTTACAGATATGCAGTTGTGATTTATATTGTTGCATAGAGGTCGACTTTGATCTATAATGCAGTGTCATTTCTTACGGGGACTGCTGATGAGATTTTCAGCTTCATTTGGCTGAGGTCTGAAAATCATATTTTGTCTAGAGGGAAAAGGCATATGGCTAATAAAGCCAGGGAGTGAGCTATCAGTGAAGTTCTCTGTAGTGCATAATAATGCAGTGTAACCACCAACGTGTCAGAGAGTAATTTTACTTTGATAGGAAATGCATATTTGCATTTGTTGGTCAGTCTTTTCAGTGGAAGTTTAATGTTTTCTATTGAGAGCTCTACGTAATAGCATTTTTTTTTAGAGTCTTTAAGTGTTAATAATGTATTTTATCCTTTAATTTATCCTTTTCCTTAAATCCAAGTAATAACATTATTTCTTGCCTGTACGATTTGCCATTATTGACCAAGTGTAGTTCAAATGCCAAGGGAGACAAAGATGGTCGAGAACCAAAAGCAGCCTCGTGGCCTTGGTTTACCACAACACATGAGGCAACCCGGTGAAGGCCGTGTACTGAGTCTCTGACTACATGGACTTCTGTTATGGGGAAAACTAGCACATTTTGCCTTTGTGGGCCCTCAAGGCAGCAGGGAAGGCTTTGACAGAACCTCTGTTGCTAAGACTCATGGGATGTATTGTTGAAGTGCAACAAAACAACCATTACCTTACCACTGCTGATGTGTTTATGTCACTTTCTAGTACACTGGGAGGTACCCATTCACTATTAATCAACAGAAAGCCACTGTATTGTGCTTTTTTTCCCTGAAAAACAGGTGAAAGAAAATTTTTATAGAGTCTGGACAAGCTAACAAAAACAGCTTAAAAATGAAAAAGTCTACAAGGCCATATCCTTTAAGCATAGGAGAGACACAGCTATAGTATTAACTTCTGAGTATTGTATGAAAATATATTACACATACTACAGTTGTGGTCTAAAGTTTCCATACACACATAATGGGCATGAATGTCACTGTAATTGTGGGCTTTTAATAATATCTTTAAGTGTTTCTTTTTACACGGGGGAACTATTATACAGCATACATTTATAATGATTTTAAAAGGAAAGAATTGTTTGCACAACACATATTCATTTTGGATATTATCTACTCCACACAGGGTCACGACTTCATACACAGATGTATACACCCCCACTAATATTTGGTAAAATCCCCCTTAGTAAATTGCAAATCGATCAGACGCTTCTTGTAGCCATCAATAACCTTCTGCCATATTCTGATTGGATATTTGACCATTCTTGTTGGCAGGATTGGTAGAGTTCATTTAAATTGATTGGTTCCCTGGCACAATCACAGTTTTTAAGCACAGTGCACAAACTCTCTATAGGGCTGTGGTCGTGGCATTGCGAATGTTGACCTGCTTTATTCCTAAACCAGTTTTGATGTGTGTTGTCCTGTTGGAACACCCAGATGTGTCAAAGTTTCAACCACATGTTGCTGATGGGTTGAAGTGAAGTTTAAGAATTTGGAGGTAGTCCTCCCTGGTCGATATTTGAACTTGAAAACAGTCTCAGTACAGGATGCTAGTACCATCATACTTGACAGCGGGTCCACTGTTCTCAGGTTTGAATGCCTCCCCTTCACTTTTCCAAACACACCTCTCACTATTGTGGCCAAAAAGCTCATTATTTGCCTCGTCTGAGGCAAACAAATTCTCTCCAAAAGGCATTTGTTGGGGTTTTTCCCCCCTTGGTTCACACATCAGTCCACAAGGATGTAAAACTTGCTTCACTGTGGACAGGGACACTGGTGTACCAGCAATTTTCAGATAATGGCAAGCTTGAGCCTTGTTGGTTCCTAAGTTGTTCATAAACATCCTGACTAATTTCCTCTTAGCTGAGGATTCTTCCAGACCTTTGCAAAGTGGTAACACTTCCTAATATCTTATACTTACATGCAAATGTTTGAGTTGATGATCTTTGAATCTCCAAGAGACCACCCAACTTGTGTAAATCTTAGAGCTTCGCAGACTTCCTATTGTTTCGGTCAATCCACTGAGTGCTGGCAAAGCAGTTGTCAATCATGATTACTAATGAGACATTAATAGACCTTGACCTTATCATGTTAAGAGACATTGTAAAACATTCAGTACAACTTATTACAATGTTTAAGTCAATGTATGTATTTATTTGAGCTTGTATTTATTTATACTTTTTAAGTGTGGAAAAAAAAAGATAATCCAAAATAAATTAATTAAAGATGGATGTTCAAAGAAACCATTAAAAGCCCCAAATGACCATGGCATTCATGCCAGTGATGAGCATATGTAAACCTCTGTATTTACACTGGATAGAAAGATACTGATGATAGTGATGATCAAAATAACTCAAGGATTATATTAATGAAGAAAAAAGTGAGGAGCAGTCACCAAAAACCTCATCAAAGAGGCATCTCACTGATTTTGAAAATATAACTGAATGAGGTGTATAAAGGACATCCAGTTTGGCCGTTAAGTCACCCACAGACCCTGTGTAATGCTGTGGCATCTGTGACTGTCACTCTATGGTTGGATTAATGTCTAGTAATCATACTTAATTATTATCCCCACCTGCTTGTGGACTGCCTGAGACTGTGGGACCTTGTAAAATGCAGAGCTGAGAGCCAAGCAACCATCTCTGGGGAGATGATTGAATGTCACAAAGCAAGCCTGGCCAGCCAGGGAACATTCAAGGCTGTCAGGTTGGCCCAGTGCTTTTGGAAACCATATAAAAACAAAAAGGTCACCAGTTCAATGGCAGCATCCAGTATGCCCGTCTACTCTGGTGAATGCTTCCCAAGTGGCTGTCTGTGTCTTAAAACACAGACACTGAAAAAGTTGGTTTTGTGTTAGAAGCAACATCTGCTCAGCAGAAGAGGGAATAAAATAAACCTAATTTTGGTTTTGTATGGACCTATTTCATAGTATGCAGTGCAAAAAGTGTTGTTTACATCCCAAATGTTTCAAGTGCCGACTCCCAAGGAATATGCGCGCTGTTCTGATGTGATTTTAATTTATTTGACATTTTATTAAGAAAAATGTCTGCAGTACAGAAACAGACCATTGTGAAATACTGTAAAATCAAAATAAATATTTGTATATGTAGCTTTTACTCATGGGATACTTATAATTGTTTTTTTTTTGTGTTGCACTAATGGCTTAAAATTACATTCCCATACATTTAAAGTGCATTTCAAATGACACTTTATGGAATCATATTCTCATTTGGATTATAAAATTTGTCGTGACAATTCATAAACGAGACATTTATGCCCTTTATGTTTTCCTACTGATTCTCCCTTTCAGAAAACCAGTTATGTATTAGATGGAAGAGGATTAAAGTTCCTAGCAAAGTCAATACTGAGAATTGGTGTATTTTAACACTGATCTAACTTTCAAACAGCACCTGAAAATGAAGCTAAACAGCCCTAGAACCCTTGACCCTTGACCCTAGAACTGAAGAAGCTTCTCGGATGAGAGGTGAAACGTCTTCAAGCAACCTAAAGAAGTCCAGACGCCTTTTTTCTTTACAGCTCCTTAGACTACTCCAAAAGATATACATAATAACTAAGTTATAAAAATAAAATGAATAAGACTGACTATCTTCTCTCAATGTCTTGGTTAAAAAGTACTTCCAAAGTGAAACTTGTGCTGAAGTTGGAGATGTGGGTTTGCTCTCTATTGAATGTACTTTTTTGAAGTCACATGGATGTGCTTGTTGGACTTCTTGCAAAGGAAAGCTTATCTGTTTCATACATTCACAGGGAAAAAAAAAAGTTTTAACAAGATTCTCTGCAGAAACACTGAGAATGACTCGTGATTCCATAACGAAAGATTTTTTTGTTTGGTTTTATTGGTCTCGCACACCCCTCTGTTTTCCCACTCTTCTTTACAGTGTTGCTTCAGTTCATCGAGCTTTGCATGCTTTGATTTATACAAATCTCTAATAGTCCGCATATCAGTCGCGCTAAGGTCTGGACTTTGGTCGATCCATCAAAACACCTCGATTCTGATCTATATAAGTCATATTTTAGATGTGTTGCTATGTTTGGGATCAGTTGCACGGCCCACTTTCAGCAATTGTCTGTAATTGCAAAGTGCCGAACTCGTGTGGCTGCAAAGCAAGCCCAAATCATCACCCTCCACCTCCATGTTTGACTGGCATAAAGTATTGGCGCGTATATTGTGTGTTTGGTTGTGTTTTTTTTTCCTAATGTGGCACTGTGCGTCTGTCCAAATGACATTTTTCCAGTTACAACTATTCAAACCTAAGCTATGCTGCCATGTTCTTATTGTAGAGAGAAGTTGAATTGTGCTGGCAACCTCTGAACCTTAAAAAAACCTTTTGGCTTTTTTTTTTTTTGTCCCTATTCTCTGAGCACGGCATGGTCTGAACTGAACTTTAAGATGTTCAGTCCTGTGAAGTTAATGACATTGTTTTAACACACAACTGAATGCTCTAGAGCAACAAACCGACAAAACATCTGATTTTATAGACGTTCTCACACTTACTATGATCATTTAAATGACCCTTTATCACCCCAGTATCACACAGACCTCCTGATCATTACAAAATAATTCTCGTCTTTCTGGAAACGTTAAAAATTTCTCTCTAGCCCCAAATGGTTGAAAGTTATGTTAATGTAAGGCACACATGGTAAAATCTAGGCAGAGCTGATTTTTCTGTCTGTGTTGTGACAGCAGTACCTTTTGATAGCATGGCACACTGACTGTGCCTGAAAATCGTACCTTCTCTTTTTTTCTGAAACCATTTGAATTTAGTCTCAAACACAAACAGTAACAGGGTTCAAGATTCAAGATTCAAGATTCTTTATTTGTCACATGCAGGTTATACAGGTACAACGCGCAGTGAAATGAACCTGAACAGGGTTACAGTCATTTTAAAAGTGGTTGCAAAATAGGCCCACTGCCTGGCAATGGTAAAAAGAAAATGCTACATAGAGCCCTGTGAACATCTTGTTTTTGACTTTAGTATTTCCTTTTATCTCTCTAAATTTTAGAAAACCATAATAATTCCAAGAAATAACAAAATGAAGTGCTTGAGAGCAGGTTCTCACTTTCAAAACTATGAAAAAAATCATGTCAGACAAAAGGCATGCAAAATATGCACAGTGCAAATCGATTTAAGGTAAGTGTTCTGCATGTTCATTTGCCTTTTCATAACACCAAGTACATTTTATTTTTACCATAAGTAATCTTAGTTGTAGATTCACCAGTTTGTGCCGCGCTCCACCTCTGGTTTAATCCGAGAATGCACACATTATTTCTGCATCTTCCTTCTGTTGAATCTGTTGATCTGATGCAATTGAAGTAAGCAGTTACTGTGCAGCAATAATTAGCTTCAAATCACAGAATATCATTTCAGACTTGGGATTTGCAGATGCAGAAAAGGTAAATTTGCCTCCATTTCCAGTGATCAAAGGTATATGAGTTTTTGTCGGGTTTCCCGTGAATTTATGTGGTATCTCATTATAAGTTGTTTTGTTTATCTTATACAGTAACTTAATTACTGCCTGTGGAAACAGATGTCTCAACACCTTTCATTATGAAAGGGTAGCCTGCAAGAGCCAGCAATTGTGCTCCACAGGCAATGAGAACAGAACATGAATTTCAATTCACACGAGACACAGAGAGTGGTTCTATTAGATTAGCAACAAAACAGTGAAAAATAAAGTGAAACATAAATAGCATCTTCATTTAGTTTTAAGCTTGGTCAACAATAGAACATTCTTTCAGTGAGGAGCAAAATATTTTTTTTCTTTCATGTTTTTTTTCCCCCCCTTCCAGAGTGTACGGCTTCATTTGATATATTCACTGTGGGATATGAGGACTCTGGAAAAAGCATTTCTCTGAGTCTTTTTTAATACCAATATCCTGCTGGGTGTGTTAAGCCAGGGAGCAGTATAATTATGCTAGAAAGGAAATCTATATAAAAAAAAAAAAGGTAAAAAGACATTTCTGTTTCACTCAAAGCACTGGGAAAGACAAAGCTGTTTTGTGTTCTGTGTATTCCTATGTTTATGGTCGTGGAGAGACTATGTGCTTCGCTGTTACTGAAAGCAATATGACATGGACTTTGCTAACAGGGTTTAGACGGGAGTAATGAAGTGCGTCTGAGATTCCTTTTCATATCACTTTCATACTTGTAGCACACTGGAGGACTGATTGGTTTGTGATATTAAACTAAAGACAACAGGTCACTTTGAAGAAAATTCGATGATAAAAACCACTGAACCTCACGGTTTACTACTGCGTTACCGAGGGAGAACTAAATGAATGAATAAGATACCATTTCAGTACTTTGTTTTATTTAACTGGAACGACCACAGAGGTAAATACCTCATGTGCTTTGCCTAAAGAAATATTCCACTATCTTCTGGCATGATGATGATTATTTACTGTAAGTCAAAATTTTCTTCTTCTAAGGAGCTAGGAAAGAAAAGTGTCTGGACTGTCTGGAGAGTCACAAATTTGAGCCCTATGGGGGTGTCCCCCTAAAGGAACATGGGCCCCCTATTGATCCTCTATGTAATCACACGAGCTAAGGTATGAAAACGGGTGTGGATCAATGGTTTCGGGTGAACTTATTGTGAAACCAAGCCCCACCCTATCATGTGATTTCCTGAGGTCAAATGGCCCAGGATGTGAGTGGGCGTTAAGGCGTCTGGGAAGGAATCTCAAAACTGGATTATAGATGGCAGACAGTTGGTGTCGTAAACCACCGCCTTTGTTCAAAGATGGCCGTTCACAGTGGACATAGATGGCTTCTTTCACTCCTTTTTCAAACCATCTGTCCTCTCTGTCTAAAATGTGAACACTGGCGTCCTTGAAAGAGTGACCTTTGTCCTTTGGATGCAGATGGACGGCAGAGTCTTGTCCCGTAGAGGTGGCTCTTCTATGCTGTGCCATGCACCACATTATTAAGTTTGTGTTTAGGAGTTTTGCCTTTGGCATGAATCTGTTTTTGCCTGAGTGTGTTGCTGGGTCTGAAGTACACTGGGATGTCATGCTTGGAGAAGACTGTCCTGAGTTTTTCTGACAAACCGGCTACATAGGGGGATGATAATGTTGTTACATTTGTCTTTCTTATCCTCCCTCGCTGGTGTCTGATGTCCTTTTCTGTGCATCTTTGCTGACTTGATGAAATTAGGAAAACCACGTGTTTTAAGAGCTTCCTTTACATGTGTGTGTTCTTTCTTCTTCCCCTGAGGCTTAGATTTTCTGCCTGATGTTTCAGGATCCTGATTACTCCAAATCTATGTTCCAGAGGGTGGTGGGAGTCAAAGAGGAGGTACTGGTGTGTGTGTTCGGGCTTCTGGTAAACTTCAATGTTGAGGTTCCTATTCCCTTCAATGTGCGTGGCACAGTCCAAGAATGTTAAACAGTTATCATTTGTGTCTTTCCTGGTGAACTTTGTTTTATCCACAGCTTTAATAGTCCAGGCGATTTTCTTTCCAAGCTCCTTAGACTATGATGACTTGGATGATCGAGAACCTTCACAGACAAGATTTTCTTCTGTTTTACCATCATTTCCATCTACTTAGTGCTTCCTCACGAGATTTGATAATTCACTTTTGAACGAACGAATTGAAAAACTGAATGAAAAACAGCCATCAGAAGCAGCCAGACGATGTGTGATTTACCTCTGCACAGAGATGAAATCTGATCCTCAAAGTCAGTCAGATATACCAAATGATGCTTGAAAGCATCGACCTTTAGCCATTAAGAAAATGCAACTTATTTTATTCCCACCTGGCTCATTAAACCCCACTAGTTTTAGAAGTAGTGTTAAAAAGGGACCATATCACAGAGACTTTAGGAATATTTTTCATCTTTCAGTGTTGCTATGTCTTTTACTAATGCTTTATAGATAGAGAAATTGACCTGCTTCACTCTACCTAACATAAATGTAATTAGTAACAACAATTTGGCAAATTCTGGAAGTCATTAGTGTGTCTAGATATTGCCATCGCAATATCATAGCAAGCATCGATGTGATGGAAAGCTGTACTGTTGCTATGGTATGCAGAGTAAAAAGTCAAGCACAAACTACAGCATTGGATCAGTTCGTTCCACTGTTTGTTTGGTAAATGGCCTGTATTTATATAACGCTTTTACTAGTCCCCTAAGGACCCCAAAGCGCTTTACATTACAGTCATCCACCCATTCACATACTGGTGGAGGCAAGCTACAGTTGCCCTGGGATAGACTGACAGAAGCGAGGCTGACATATCGCGCGATCGGCCCCTCTGGCCAACACCAGTAGGCGGTAGGGTAAAGTGTCTTGCCCAAGGACACAACGATCGAACTGGCAACCTTCCGGTTACAAGACAAGCGTCCCGACCCCCTGAACCACAGTCGCCCCTTGTTTGTTATAGTTACCTTCCAAAGAGCCAGACATTCTTCTTTTTTTTAAGTGGTCTTCAAACATAGTTCTCTAGACTCTGG
>VUQR01013857.1:13602-31944 GCA_015108515.1 Hemichromis elongatus | reverse complement strand
GGCTGACATATCGCGCGATCGGCCCCTCTGGCCAACACCAGTAGGCGGTAGGGTAAAGTGTCTTGCCCAAGGACACAACGAACAGGACAGAGAGCTGGGGGGATCGAACTGGCAACCTTCCGGTTACAAGACAAGCGTCCCGACCCCCTGAACCACAGTCGCCCCTTGTTTGTTATAGTTACCTTCCAAAGAGCCAGACATTCTTCTTTTTTTTAAGTGGTCTTCAAACATAGTTCTCTAGACTCAAATGTTTTCTTTCAATGTTGGCAGCGATGTTCCACCTTTTCAGTCCACTCCTTGTGCCTAACCATCTTCAGAGAAATTTAAAATTGTGTCTTTAGATACTTCGTTACAGGCAGCCAGTCATAAAACTATATAATCCATTGTCTTTCCTTTTTTACCTGAATCTACAGAAATGTGAATGATTACACAGTTTAACAGGCATTAAATAGTATCTTTTAACAAACGCGGTGATGCCAAATAGCTATCAGCTAAAAACTTGGCATTTCCTGGCACGGTCAACAGTGTCCTTAAAAATTTTTTTAATATTAAATAAGGCAGACAGGGAGAAAAAGCTGAGGTATACCAAATAATAAATTAACTGGGACCATTCTGTTCTTGCCATTCTGATAACAAGTGTCACCAGGTCTTATGGAGAGATCAGTGCAAGTTTTAAAGTTTTGGTTCAAACCCTCAGTATGTACAAAGATCAAGAGACAGCAACGAGTGTCTACAACCATCTATAGAACATAGTGGATGCTTTGTGATGTATGTGATGTATAATTTAGCGGTGTTTCAGATCTTGTCAAAATTATGCAGTTGTGCACACAGAAATGTACTGTGTAGTGTCAGATTTTGAAAGCATCTGATTGGCGATGGCTTCTTTTGTTTGGCGTGACAATGATCACGCTGCAAATGCAGTAAAAGCATACCTGGATAGAAAAACACACAATGGTACACTATCAGTCAGGGTCTGGCCTTCCCGTCAACATGTATTTTGTTGAACATCGATGGAGATGTAGATTACTTCTTTTATGAAGGAGACTAAGCAGTCCATTCGCTTATGTAATGGATGTTGACTGTTTTCTGTACTGATGCCCTGGACATGTTGTATATATTTGTATATGTGTAGGTTATATAATGTTATTTCCCCTTTGTGGGCTCTGTGTGCCATTAGGAGGATAACAATGCTAGTTTTTTTGTTTTGTTTTAACATTTTCTGAAATTTTAGTGTTGATTTTGTTTTATTTTTTTGATGGAAGGTTTAAATAATGCAAACTATGGTAGATCCATCTACATGGATTATCAGCATGCAGAGACGTTTGCGTTCCATTTGCACAACTGCCTCTACTGTGGATTGCACTGAACATTGTGTTATTGTTCTGACTAGAGAACCTAAAACTTTATTTTGTGGTCTGGGCTGGCTTGATTTTGCCTGTTTACAGTGGTTACAACGTATTAACCTTTTTATAGAAATGGGATAGCAAACTCTGCTTTGCTTCAGCAAATACTTGCAATGTCACCAGAGCTCCGGAAGTCAATGAAAGAATCCAATGTCCTGAGTGCCAAAGATAGCATAGAATATGTTATCAGAAGCATTATTTGGTCACAAATTGTTTCATCTTTATTATGAAGGGACATATTTTGACTCGGCAGGCTTTCCTTATTCTACTTGTCACACAGTGTGTAAGATACTGAAGAACAGCGTCTGGGTTATCCTGGTCCCAAAATGAATAAACCCTGCCCTTATCTAAAAGAGTAGAAACATTCCAGAAACCTTTGTTCATCTCTGCTTTATTTTTTTTTTAGCCCAACTTTTACAGTACGTAATACATTTTGTGGGTCATCGTTGTCAATTCCTGATTAAAATATGTCTTCCTTTTTTGCATAATGCTGTTAACACATTTCCCTCTTTTTTGCTGGTTTACTGTCAAAACAAGTCATCTGGGTTACCCCTTTATCAGCTACCCACTCAGCACTGCTACAGATAAATCCCTCTTACTCTTTTACCATGCTGCTTATCACTTACTGTGCCATGATGTGGTCACAGCAAATACAGCAAAAAAGAAGATGAATCTGCTTGTCTGCAGAAGTCACTTCTGCAGATATGCCTGAATTTTAAATTCACCTCAAACGTAAGCTTATTTAAGCCCAGCAGCAATTAAAGTTTCCAAAGTGGATAGTTGCCATTTTTTCTTTTTAACAGATTTTTGAGTTTACATCTTATGGCTAGGAAAGGGGGAGGATGACAGGATTTTTTTTAAATTTATTTTGTCTAATAATATTATACTGAGAATTTACAGGAGGCTCCTTGTGAGAGGAACATGGATAAATTGCCATTTGACATCAGCACATGTGAGCATGTTAGCAGACTGATGGGTCAAACAGTCTCCATGAATAGTTCTCCAGGTTTTCTGGAGGTCTTTCAAAGTTTTTCTGTAGACATTTGGCTGCTTTGTCACTAATTTTCAGTCTAGTGCTTGTACCTGACAAGGCACAGGAATCTGGCTGAGGTGCAACTTGCTAAGAGACATTTAGTGGTATTACTAAAATATGGATGTATTTGAGTCTAATGTGTAATTTTAACCCTGTGTGGACTAGCGAAAATCCATAATAAATTTGTGTAACCAGTTGTTGTTTTTAAAGCTGTTAAAAGATGTATGGTCTGCAATAATTACCTTCTGGAAAATGAACAGTTCAAAAAGTAATTAAAAGCTCAAATTTACTATAAACCCCATGGCCATGATGCATGTACATAAATTTCTGACCACAACTGTATGCACTGTGTCTACTACCTGTTATCATAGTGAATAAGTTAGATATGATTACATACTATAGCCTTTTTTCCCTGTTATTGTTCTGCTAATCAATATGCTCTGATTACATAACATAGTGGGACCTGTGATTTAAAAAAAACCCATTCCACTCTGCTGGCGTACTTCTTTACTCAAGTAAAAGAAAAAATCAAATAAAATGTTATTTGAGTCTGAATTCTAATTTTAATGAATGCTGTTGTTGTTGTTGTTGTTTTAGGATACAAGCAGTGAAAAAGAATTGAAAAACCTTTTTTTGTTGCCCACACTGCAGAGGGTGAGTTTGCCTCCACAACTAAACAGGAAAATGAGCACATTAAGGGCTCAGAGTGAGATTTGGCTGGTGATGGAAACCTAAGACATGTTGTTGTGGCAAAGTGTGGCGAAAGAATCACAACTCTGAATTATTTCAAATGTTAGCTCCAATACAGGCTGTGATCAGCTGACCTGTGCTGCTGCTCTGAGGTTTGCTGCTTCTTTTGAATTTACAAAGCTGAATTCAACAAGATGTAAGCAGATATTTCACAAGTTGCCATGGCTGATTTCTAGTCGCCTACAGTCACATTATACTCTTTGTACCATATTATTATTGTATTATTTTTTATTATATATTACTAGTAGTAGATGGTATCAAATTGTTATGAAATTTGTCTAACCATCATCAACTTAAATGCAAATTACTCTCTACTATAATGTAAATTAGCCACACTTTGATAAACTAACCCGTTCATACTAAACAAAACCACTGAGCAAATGTATGTAACATTTTAATAACTCATAGTTACTAAGTTAACATAGCGTATTTTCTGCACTATAAGGTGCACTTAAAGCCCTTTAATTTTCTCAAAAATCGTCAGTGTGCCTTATAATTCGGTGCGCCTTATGTATGAATTCTGGTTGTGTTTACTTTTATGTGGTACATTTTATGTGCGCTCCGAAAAATACGGTAGCTTATGACATGTCAAATGACAATACTTAATTTGACAAAAAACATCATATACAGATCCAATATATGATTTTTTTGCAGTTTATGAATTTGCAGTTTATTTAAAGTAATAAAAAAAAAAAGGCCTGTATTTGTATAGCGTTTCCTTAGTCCCTAAGGACCCCAAAGCACTTTACACTACATTCAGTCATCCACACACTGGTGATGCTACATTGTAGCCACAGCTGCCCTGGGGCGCACTGACAGAGGTGAGGCTGCCGGACACTGGCGCCACCGGGCCCTCTGACCACCACCAGTAGGCAACAGGTGAACTGTCTTGCCCAAGGACACAACTGGGGCTCGAACCGGTAACCTTCCAATTACAAGACGAACTGCCAACTCTTTGAGCCACGATTAAGTGTCAAATACTGCCCTGTCTTTCTTGCATCTTTCACTCTCGGAGTGAAGTTATCTTTCATTCTTTACTCTTGCTTGTAAATACAGCAGATGGACTTTTAGCTAGCAGACACACTGTGTGACAAACTGCACACAAACAGTTGTGTGTTTGCTGATGTTTGTTGAGGTGGTAGAAACATTACATTTGAAATTACCTGCCCCTTAAAAACATTACTCCCTTTATGCTTGCTAGCTAGATGCTAAAGTAGCACAGCAACAACTTATGGACCCCTGCACTCGTTTCAGCCCATTGCACATAGCCCACTTACAGCATAGGATAAAGACGAGAAGTAACATGGCTACAAATTCTTAATAATTAAGTAATAATTAGCTGTGAAAAAAATCTGAGGGTTAAAGCCAAGGAAAAATAGTCTAAGTTTCCAAGCTTAAATATATTTAATAACGTTTTAGCTGTAAACCTCATGCCAAGCAAATAATATAGTAATAGTAATAGTCTAGTAATCTATGCATTTAGCACTGAAAAAAAAAGGATTATATGCCTTTCTAATTGCCTGTCTTCAATTTTCAAAGTACAGCTGACAGATTGATGTAGATGTTAAAACTACTGCATGCATCTCCTTTAAAACTTCCACAAAGGTAGTCGGAATAGAGAAATACAGACTTACTTATCATCTGCCTTCTGCCATGTGTTGTATCTGTCTGTTTTGTAATGTGAATTGCAATAGTCTTTTCTGCTCCTAGCATTTGGGAACTGCATCTACCATGCTTGAGAGACTTTATTTTTCATTTGTATGAGCTATCTAACCTTGTGACAATCACATCGCCACCCATGTGTATAATAGTTGTTTGGACATCATTTCAGAAAATGGAAGTTAACATACCCAAACATGTTACTCTATTGCAGATACAAGGTCGTTCTTGTCAAAGATGCATACATCTACAGCACGTGAAGCTTAAAGGGACAATGAAATAAATGCAGAGTGCAAGTGTGCAACACGAGTAACACATAAAATTTAAAAAGAAAATAATGAATATTTTATAAAGATAAATAGTACTTGAATTTAACAAACAGTTCAGTGCCCATTTAGAGGCTTCATTGTGTGTGGACAGTGTCGCGATGAGTAATGCGTGGAGTTGTGGATGAGTGTGAGTATGTGTGTGCATGTGTCCTTAACAGAGCACTACAATATGTTTGGATGATTTGAGGACATGAGGCGTAAATGCGTGTTATAAATTTAGCCCGTGTCTTGGCCTTCCTTCTCTGTCTTGTCCCCCTGACGACCAAGGCCAGGTCCCTGCTGATGGAGAGAGAGGGGTCAACTCTGGCAGCAGGAACAAAGTGGACTTGACAAGTGTGAAAGATTTAGTGCTGGGCATTTAGAGTGATCATCTTTTCCCCTTTGTCAGCAGGTAGAGAAATTTTTCCGCCCTTACTGTGTCCTTGATTCAAGTTTGATGGCAAAGGGGGAAATCCTGTCTTGGTGCGTGCCTCCTCTCTGCTGTGATGCGGACGCCGGTTAGGTACATTGCTCTGCTGAAGACTGTGATTATTATTATTATTACTGCAAATCCTCAGTTCTAACTTCCTGCCTGAAAGATCTGCATTTTGCTGATCTTTATATATAAGAGGAGTGGAGCCATAGGGATTGCAAGACTTTAATCTGCACATGCCTATCAATCTAAAAGCTATCACGGTCCCCTTGAAAGAAATTACTATTCATTTGTTTTCATATTATATTTCAACACTTTTCCTCTTATTTCATTTCCTCTTGCTCTCCACAGCTCCCCTTTGTGTTATATGGCTTAATTTTCCTGAAGAGCAGCAAATGTTACAGTTCAGTGGTATTTTGAGGCCTCTTAAATCCCAGGGACTGTGCCTCATAGATTTCAGTAAACTATTAAATTAAATATGGGACCTCCTGTGTGAATTGGATTTAAATATCCCTATTACTCCAGCAAATGAATAAAAAAAAAGGTAAGATTAACTTTTAAATGATGGAGAGAATCCTCCTGTGCTATGGCTTTATAATTAGGTCATTAGTGCAAGCATGATGCTTCATAATCCTTCCCAGCAGCAAGTGCGATACCACGGATCCGTATCACCCTGTTATCAGCTCTCCAGAGATGTAACTATTGCTTTTCTTTGGGATCTCACCTGGACAGTGAAAACAAACAATAATAAGCCACAAATTCACCTCCATTACGTGCCCCGTGCCTTGATGTGATGGATTTAGATGAGGCAAGTTCAGTTGAATCCTGAGTTTTAATTATGGGTGCCCCTCGAGTAAGCCACAAAGAGCACATATTACATTGCATGAATTAAAAATAACCAATCAAAAAAAGGCATGGTGGTTTAGAGTGTTTCACAAAAGAAGATCCTCTGATGATCTGACGAGGCAAATTTGAACTGTGGATGCATGTAAAGAAAGAAACATGGTCGCCCATTTGTCTGTGTTGAAACTGAATTAAATGATATAGGTTATAAGGTTAAAGGCTTTTCTGACTGGAGTCTTCCAAATAAGGAAAGCAGAGTTAAGCAGGCAGTGACAATTAAAACCAAGTCTAAGATAACCATCGAGCATCAGTAGTATGTGGGCTAATAGACAAAGTGGATTCTTGGCTAAATATTCCAACAATAAAAAGAGTCAAAGTGCATGAAACTGGAAACCAAAAGGGAGAGTTAAACAGGGAGGCATGGTGGGTTATTTTACTCAAAAAAGTCAATTAGAGTGAGCAAGAAAAGAAGCTACAAACACTAAGGCTGTCTTATATAAGAAATGAATCACAGCATTGTGCATGCCACATGAGTTGACCCATGACTGACACTCTTGGCCTGCCTTTCCATCCAGCTTGTCAATCAATCCAGACCAGGCCTGCCAATCCAGCCAGTCAACATAGCAACACACACCTCTAAAATATCTGTTGTTTTTTTGTTTTTTCCCAAAAAATATTCTCAAAATGCCAACAAGCACATTAACGGGGAGGAGCAGAAGATTGTTGGGAGATGTTTCGGGGCCAGCAGCTATGTAATGTCCCTTTCTGCAGTCAAACAGTTCAACCTCCTCTCCCTTTTCTGCTCATGTGAAGGTTAAAACACATCACTTGGCATCTCCATCCTACACAAACTTCATTGGCATGAAGGACAGCTTTTAATGTGCTCTTTTTTCAGTTTGTTTCTTGCCAGCTTTCAGCAGAACACACAAAGCACACATTATGTTGCCCAAAGTCAAAGCCACCAATGAGAGCGGTCTTACCGACTCTGACCTTTGAATTGGCCTAACAAAAACGGCAGTCATCCAACCCTTTTGTAGAGTAGAGTATCAGACCATTTGAGCAAATGAACTAAAGAACGTGCTTATTCATATTACTTTCTGAACATAGTAACTTTGTTTAGTATGAAGTAGCATAGTGCATAAGTTGCACACCAGATGTACAATACTGCATGCATGCACTCTTTGAGGTGTGTAAATAAATATGCAATGTGTGTTATTAACTGATGCTAATCAGATTTTGCATTTTTTGAACAATAAACTCTGGTTTTGAATTTCATACCAGGAAGATGTTTCTGTGGGTTTTTTGGGGTGGTCAAATTTTCCTTTAAAACTTGATAAATAACAACTTATCTAAGGAGAACGATTGTGATAATTTTGAAAAACAAAATGTTAACCACTCTTACTTGTCGGATTTGACCTGACAAGGGTTCATATTCATACTCTTCACTTTTTTTCATAATGAGCCGAATGGGTGCCAAGTGGCGAGTGTGGGCTGGTCAGGTAACTAATTTTCTGCTTGAGCAAGAAGTCCAAAACATAGTTTAGCATTGTTTTGCTGAAATTAGCAATACCTTCTTCGAAAAATGAGTTGTATGAATTGCCACATAGTGTATGCTACACAACCTCCATATCTCATGTTGTTCAGCCTTTACCAACTGAAGTCGTATCAGTCATATGAGGCTAACATAAGATGGCAACCAGGAAAAGAGTGAATGCCCAATGAGCGCACTGATTTTTTTTAACCAATTACCCGATACGAACAGATCACATCGCATGTGCACGTGAGACGAATTTCACATTGCAAGCTTGGCACAGATCAACAAACGTAAGCTGTGTTCAAGTCTCAAAATAAAACTGGGACATTTGGGCTACGTCTGCATTCCTGCTTTTTAGCTTTTGTTTTTTGTGGATATGTTTTTTTTTTTACATCTTTTTTTTTCTACATAAGCAGAAGAGCTCATCACCCTTCTAAAAGAAAATACAGATTTAATGATTAAAAGCTTTAGACGGTAGATTATGAAGGTTAATACAAATAAACTGCTACTCAGAGCTACTACTGCTACTAGTTACTAGTTATTAGGCTAATATCAGTGAAACTGTTAAACTGCTATTATCAGAGAATGGTAAGATTTAAAAGTGATAAAGTGTTATTCCACATTACTTGGATAATTTACAATTATGAACACCATGCTGCTCATCTGCGGCTGATCTCTCACTGACTTTTCCCAGCAGGCTACTGTTTAGTGGGTATAATCAGCAAAACTATGAGAAAATCCAAAAACAAACAAAAACAAAAATGCAGAAATACAGAGGACGTCCAGATGTCCCAGTTTCACACTGGGACATGAACACAGCTTACATTTTTTGTATCTGTGTGAAGCGTGAAACTTGTCTCAAAACCCCACGTGGACACGCGATGCGATCTGTGTGTGTCAGGTTTATGAAGGTTTTTAAGTGTGAGAGAGGGATGGTACATGTGGTGTTAGACATCTGCATGCACCAAAAGATTTTGTAAAGCTGAACTCAATAAATTGGAGCGCGCATTTGTGAATACTTAAAAGTTACACACAAATCACGGCGCACATTTGTAAATCTTAGTTTATGCTTGTGGAGCATATCATATGCATTCGTAACACTTTGAGGGAAATTTCTCTCTGTAAATTTGCTGATTCCTCAGTTATTTGCCAACTTATTGCTCAGTGGACACGTTCACAATAACTTTAATCGTGCTGCAGTCTCCAGCCACAGTTTTTCCGAGTATGACTGTAGTATTTATGGCCACATACGTTGCTCTGAATGAGTAGTATTGATGCCCTGACTCACTACAGTGATCTGCTAGAATGCTTTTGTTTCTTTTTCTAAATACTTCCCAGTAATACCTTTCTTGTTCTTCTGATGGATTTCTAGCAATCTTTGGGCTTGTCCTATTCTTTTCCTTTCAAATATTCCAAAGGGTACAGTCCTCTGGAGACATATAAGTAGCTGCATAAATACATAATTATTTGACAATGAGTAAATGAGTGTAAAGGGAAAGGTCAAGATTATCATAGCTTCAAAAGTATATTGGCATCTCTTCTGTGGAGTGTTTTTACTTTATATGGAACTTCAGAGAGAAATATCTTTATACCAACATTTTTTAAAACATAGTGAAAAATCAGATTTGCTTAGAAAGAAAAAGATAAGAGAGTTTCTGTAATGACCCCTTTCTAGTTGTTGGGCTAAACCGAGAGAATATTTGGCACCAGCCTAATTTCTGTTCATGTAGCCGTTCAGAAAACATCTCTTTGTCAAGGAAAGTATTTTAAAGTAAATGAAATCAGTGCACCACTCTAAAACTAAATATGTTAAACGGTTATACATGTGGGCTTATTGTTAGCACTCAGAAAACATTAGCCAAGATTTTTTCTTCCCAGATTTGATTTGACAAGTTTAAGATGTCTGCATCATATGAATAGAGCCATGAAATACTGTATCTCCACAGAAAACGACTACTTCAAACTGAATTTGAAATGTAGGTTTAAAACAGGGGGAAAAAAATACTCATTATAAATATAGGGAAACTCTATAAACCATCCTCAAAAAGAATTTTTATGAGACTGGAATTTCTAATAAAAATCAGTTTGAGATTCAAAACTAAGGGTGCTCTTTGTGAGTTGGTGGGAGCTATTCAGCGGTCCACTTTGAATTCCTATAGTGGAGCATTGTCTTTGAAAACATGCTTCATGTTTCAAACAGACAGCCCATGAAATGAAAGAGTAAGCATCGGATAAAAGAGTCTCACTGCTGATAATGGCCAGAAAGCCAAGATGGCAGGAAGCAGCCAGCTATGTCTCATTTGGGCCTTATTCAAACCAAACAGACAATGGGCCATTAAATTGTGACATGTTTACAGCCTTGTGTCATTTATGAATGATGTACATTATGTAGTGTAACATTTCAGGGGAAATGACAAGTTACAACTGCAGCTGCAATATACCAAGAACACGCAGATTCAGCAGGAAACAAAAACTATGACAAGTGGATAAAGGCTTTGGCAAATGGCTCCATAAGTCTTGTCACTTACATATATGCTCTCCCATGTGATCCATCACGGCAATGATTGGAACCGGTGTAAGGGACAGGTCGAACCTGAGGCTGGCCCCTTTAAGGGAGAGCAGAGAGAAAGACACTTGGCATGGCTGGCCTGTTTAAAGGTGATGTAAACAGGCCCTGATGGATGAAGGACTCCCGTCCATCCATCATCCTTCCATCCTGAAGGGCCTTAATCTTCTGCAAACACAATCCTGCCACTGTCCCCCTCATCTCGTCTACCTTGTCTCTCAAGTCCTTAATAATATCCCTTCGTTTGGGGACCTTGTTCCTGCAGTAACAAGCACGGTCTCACTGCACGGAAAGAAATGACACCGTCTAGAGGTTAAAAGCCCCGAGAAGCATCAGGGAAAGGACTGTTGAGCTAAGAGTTTTCTTAATTTACCTGGCTCGTTATTTATTTCTGCTCTGACATGAATAATGCAAGGCCAAACAATTGTTGACATATCATTAATTGACAGAATGCCATAATCTGCTATTGAGGAGATCTCTGAATTTGCTTTCACTTTCTTTTTGTCTCAGTTTGAATTACTGTTATTCAAAGAGTGAATTTAAAAAAAAATCAAAATGAAAAAGAAATAAAGCTTATTAAAAATGCAGCTGTTGAAATTTAATTTGGAGTTAGTTTGGAGGTTTTTTTGCATGATAGTTCACATATGTTGCATGCTGAAATGAGCTGACAGGGGTGTTAAAATGACATGTGCACAGGATGGTTGTATAAACCACTTTATTTCTGCACGCTTCTCTTATGGTACTGCACATCCCTTTGACTTTGAATTCATATGAGGCATTAGTTAAGTTTTTGGCTTTCTGTCAGCTGTTGTCTGTCAGTGCCCTTCCTGTTAACGCTGGCGCAGCCAAGCTGCTGTCTCAGCTAAATAATGTAAGACTTCAGGGCCTGATGGGAAGCTTTATAAATGGTTGCCAGGCTGGCCACCAGACATCATTACATTTTGGTTGCCAAAGTTGATAGAATGGTTGACTTATCTTGATAAGTTTCAAGATGAGTGATAGTGGTCCAATGTGTGCATAGCCCATATTTCAGCACAGGCGAGTGATAAAAGATGATAAAGAACATTTGTCAACAACACATTTTTTGTTGTCTTCTGCCTATTATAGACACAGAAACACACAAATACATTGTTTTGAAATAAACTGTATCCATTATGATGTAATTACCCCAAATCAAGTGAAGCGTTCCATGTAGCACGCGATATTTTGAGATTTTTGGAACTTGAAATGGATTTTCCAATGAAAATTAAAAAAGTAACATGTATCATGAACCCAAACGTATAACCTTAACAAAGCCTACTGTTGTTGGTCAGTTAGGCTGGCACTAGATGGCCAGTTGTAGACATGGACAATTCTAGAGTCGCATATTGCTTACAGGAAGAGCAAACTCAACTTCTAGAAAAAGAAGACTTAAAAACAACACAACGATGTTAATCAGGAAGAAAAGCTGTAAAAAAAACAAAACAAGTGTTGCATATAGACCTGTGTTAAAAATCTCACCCTCATTTCTGAGACTTAGGTCACAGTTGGTTACTCTTACTGCAAAATTGAGTTCGTGTATTGATAGTTTGATGTAGGCATCCGTTTTTTTGTCCCCTTTTAGTGTAAATAAACCATAAAGTTACTACTCTGCATTCATTAAAAAAAATTGCTTGTAGTCATGGGTTGTCAGTCACGCATGGGTGAACAGTCTGTAGGCCGTATAATTTTTTGTCTTTTCCATGTACCTCAGGCCCAAACCATCAATTGAGTGGAAAGTTTAGTGCAGAAGCAACCTATAATTGTGAGAAGCACAAAAATGAAATGGATGCCTTAAATGCTTCTGAGTACCTTTGTATCTTTGGTGGGTCAATAACAGAGTAATCATATTCTTCACACTCTACATGTCACAGATTATACAAGTGTTTCTTTAAAGCAAGCAAGAAGAACAGAGGCAAAAATGATACAGGTTGTGTTAAACATCAGTTTGCACCAGTGCTTTCTCATCCCACACTGTCAATTACTGCTGTTCTATGAGAAACTGCTATGTACAAGCTGCCCCCTGATGCTGGGGCCTTCGCAAGCAGGCCATACAGATACAGTAGGGGGAAATAATTTGAGTCTGATCACTTACAAAGAAATGAACAGTCTCTAATTTTTATTGTAGTTTTACTTTAATGGGGAGAAATTTTCCACCAAACATCCTGAAAAAAACAAAACAAAATGACGTTCATGTTATAGAGTGAAACAAGTGTTTGATGAAGGCATTTGGGACCACAGTCACCAAGAACGCCTCTATGCTGTAATGGAGTAAATAGTTACAAAGCCCACAAGTTTCTATTGGTTAATAAGGCGCATCTGCAGTCTTGTCTTAAGCGGGCCAGTGGACATCAACATGATTTAGAAATGCCTTGGGAGAAAGTGATGCAGACAAATGAAACAAAATTTAGCTCTTTAGCTTTGACTTTATCTGCTGCATGTTTTGTTTTTTGTTTGTTTTTTTTTTAAATGAGGGTACACGACAACTTCACAGCAGGGGCCGATGGACATCCCAACCCATGTACCTTAATATCCTGTACGAGAATCTCCTTCCCTCAGCCACTGAATACGCTTCAATTCGATTTTATTTATATAGCACAGAATCAAAACAACAGTTGCCTCAAGCCACTTTATATTGTAAGGTAAAGACTCTACAATAATACAAAGAAAACAGAAAAAAGCCCAACAATCATATGACCAAAATCCCTGACATCTGTGCAAACCTGGTGATCAACTACAAGAAACTTCCTGCTCACCGCTGTGATTTCCAGCATGGGTTTTTTTTTTTTCTCCACCAAGTACTAAGTCGTTTTTCACCTGAAGATCAAATACTATACTATACATACTATACATTGATTTACATGTATTTTTCTTGTTCTGGATTTTTGTTTGATATTCTTTTTTATCCTTTAAAATGAATTTAAAATAAAAAATTAAAGAGTGTTTATTTATTCATTAGAAAAACTTAAATTCAGCAGGGGATCACATAATAAGTTGTCCAGTGTGTGGAAAACGAAGTAGCAAGGTTGTAGTGGCTTAATTCAAAGGTTTCTGGGCCAGGAGGCAGTGGTTCATGACCTTGGGAGTTTTCTGTTTTTTTGCTATGTTGCTTCACAACATAACCATGCATGTGGAAAAACATGGGTCCCTATGGAATACCTTGGGAGTCTGTCTTTGGCTAAATGACTAAACCCTTTTCGAAAAATGACAACTGAGTTGAAATGACTATTAGGTCTTTATTACTATTACTTTAAAGACGGTGACCCGGCCTGTGACCACTTGCAACAGTAAAACAAAGTCCATTTGCTATCAGTCTGTTAGATTGTCATTAATGGCAAATTGGCTATTATTGTCAACCTGTTTACAAAGTCTGATAAAATAGCAAAAATTGTAAATCTATTGCAACCCTAAAACAGAGAAATGTACAATTGTCTGTATATTCGGTTCTGGATGTGTTCTACATTATATAGAGTTGAAACTAAAATTCAGAAATTGCTCAAAAAATAGTTCCTGCAAAATGTCAATTTAACTGTAAAATGACACCTGCACTCGGCAAACTTGCTTTACAACCACAATTTAAATCCCTTTGTCTTCCTCAGACTCTGCACACCTTACACTGGTTTTTAAATCAAACATGTGGCTGAAAACCGACTTTCACCTTTAATTCAAGGTATTACGCTAGCTGTTTAAGAATTACAGTCATTTTTTATATACAACGTGACATTTGTGTAATAAACCGGAAAAACTACCTTTATTTAAGTTACGTTTATACCTGATACGTTTAAAACGGTAACATGTCTCTAAAGGATTGTGATGCACTTGTGCCGGCCAATAACATATTTTTGTTTGCTGTTGGCATTCGCTACAAAAAACTGGCAGGAAGGAGAAATTGCCTAAAGAGCTACAGTGTGGAGCTTTATTTGGCGAGAGAAGGAAAGATATATTTAGTGAGTCGGAGATACTGAGTGCTTTACAGAAATATTTATTGCCTGTGAAGAGACGTCTGCGTTTTAGCGCTGAGATTCCGTGGATATGCTTAGAAGCTGTGATTCACAATGACTGATATTATGAACTGTCTTTTATTATTCTCCTGCTCTGCTTGACTTCAGCGTGTGCGAGATAAAAAGAAACCCCATACAATCTGTCATTCTGTACCAGGGATATTAACTGTGGAAACACGGACAAAATGAAATATGATAAGTATGAAGAGAAAACAATCAATATGACAAGAGTTTTTCCTCATCTAGGCTGAAAATCCTTGTAAGGGCGTGAGGGTTATTGATGTTCAGCGTTCTCCTTTGTCTAAACCACTGTGGAAAAGTTTACTTTTAAACAATATGAATCGAAACAAGCCAAAGTCAAAACTTTTAGAAGCAAACTTGCAGTGTGCTGAAGGCAAAAGAAAACTCGCTGCAATAAAGAAAGTACTGCAGCAGATAAATGTACATGTAAACTTAACATTTGCAGAGGGAGTGGCCTGCTGTGACTGCTAATCAGAAAAGGTCTTAAGCTGCTGCTCTGGCGCGATCACAAACAGAGCCCTGTTAGGGGCCTAAGTGCCACCTGGTCCTCTCCTTAATCCTTTAACCTATCTTACATGCCCCACTAAACAGTCACACCCCCTCACTGTGGACAGCGATTAATCATCCATTAAACTTTATTTCAGTTTGGTCCCACATGACTTACTAATATCTGGCCTAAAACACACACACACACACACACACTGTGCTCTTTCATATATTTCTGCTCCGCTCATGTGGTCTCTTGGCTGTGCGATTTATTTTGTAATCATTGAGGCGTTCCCTCATGGGTGCATTGTCCTTTGAGGGAGAAATGATAGGTATGAAACAGACTCCCAGGCCTTGGATAGATGTGTTGTTTTATCTCGCTCTTAGCTGTACAGCCAAGTGAAGTGTAAAATCACAGAAAATGCTGCAGCACCAAAGCTTCCCCCAGGCTTAGAGTCAGCAACAGGTCTCGGGAATCCATGCAAAACAAATACTAATAATAAACATCGCACTGGCTGTGACACACAGCTTGTGTTTAACTTGTCAGTAAAAATCTGCTTTTTTTTTTCAGCCCTTAGAATATTTAATGGCACGGTAATGTGCCAGAGAAAAGTGTCTTCAAAGGGTGGCATAAATATACCCACACACACAGATGGAAAAAGATCTAATCGCAAACCTCTCACATGCCTAAAAAAGAACCCATAAAAAACTGTTGGACAATCACTAGTGACTTAAACTGCAAGGGCACAAGTATTTAATCTTGAAGAAATCCTTCTGAGTCACTGGATTTTTATGTGTTTGTGTTCCAGAGGCTTTTCAGACTCTGTGGAACTCAGAGAGAAGGACTTAACTCTCTCTGCTGGTGTGGCTGACATCCCTACACCAGAGGTCATCATAATTCACTCTCAAAGTCAATACTGCTGTGTTTGTCAAAACAAGAACAATCTTGACTAGCATTCGCCTTTCCTGTAGAGACTCTCACATCAGTACTTTACTGGAGCAGTAGCAATTTTTCTATCACAGTGCTAAGACTCGCCAGATGGCTGCGGTATTACTCGGGAAGGTCTGACGTCCATCAATCTGGATGATAAAATTATTTACAGGTGTAACGCAGCAATCCAGAGACATGCCTGTGAAGACGTGTCACATGTTCCTCATGCTCGCATGCCTCCGTGTATTTGTCAAATATAGACTTGATGCGGAGGGCTTTGAATGTGTTAATGTGAAAGAGCACATGCTGATTTTGACAGAACGACTTTTACCTTGTTACATTAAATTTAATTGGGCTTTAATTCACTTCAAACAGATGTAACTTAATTAGTCTTGATATTTGTGGATGTTGTATAATTTGTTTGTCACCATAAGAGAAAATGATGCAATTCCTTTAAAATTCAACCGTTATACTTTTCCTTATTTGTTAGCTATCACAGATAGATGGATATCAACATATTGGGTTCCTATTATGAGGTCGTGGATAGTATACATATATTTAGGGTATACTACATCAGCGGTCCCCAACCTTTTTTGTGCCACGGACCGGTTTAATGTCAGATAATATTTTAACAGTCCGGCCTTTAAGTTGTCACAGATAAATATAACACAATAAAATGAGACGACCGAGACAAAAATTTGGTATTTTGTAAATATAATATTAAACACGATTTCTCTGTGTAAATGTGTAACTTTATTAGCAGCATCCTTCTAAGATGAGCCAACACCATTGAGAGTAACATCCTCCTCTCTGCCCCTAAATGCTCTCTGGTCGCTATGGTAACGCGTAAATATTTCTTTCAAAATAAGACAGACAAACACAACACGGGACCCAGGGAAACCGAGTTAACGTAAAAAAACAAAACAAAACTGAAAACCATCAATTTCACATTCGAGCCTCAGCCCGGTACCAAACGGCTCGTAGCCCGGTACCGGTCCATGGCCCAGCGGTTGGGGATCGCTGTACTATATTAAAGTATAGTGTTTCTGTTCGTTGGGCCTATTTATGCCATCATAATACATTTTATATCTGTTTCCAATACATACAAAATATTGACTGCAGAGTTGTACAGCATTTGTGGAACTCCTTCATTTAGCTGAGAAATCTTACCCATAGATTTTATAGAGAAATCTTGTTCTTTCTTTATAATTCATATGCTAATATTACAGAGATTATAGCCTCAGAGACTAATTCAAAAATCAAGATCGTTCACACCCTATTGAAAGCCACTGTGGGGCATTTGCTATCCTGATGCACTGATTATAGGAAGTGTCTGAAATGGTCAGAAAGCTCATGCTGCATGTGTTGTATTGTCACACAAAAGCAAAACCGGAAATAAAGCATCAAAACATTGAAAAAAAAAATTAATGCACACATTTCATACAGCTCTTTTCAACAGCATTCATCTCGAAGCCAACATCCAACTCTGGCAAAGAACTGCAAAAGAGCTGTAGGTGTGAAGGTGTCATCTTTTTCATTTCCTTCACCTTCCCCTTGGAGTGGATATTTCCGAGTTATTTCACACTTGCCCGGGGGAATAGCAGTGTAACTCAGCTAAAGCTGCAACTACTGGTGGCACCGCTTCACCCAAGAGTTAATAAATAACATGCAAGAATAATGTGAAATTGTAATGGAATCTGAAAAAGGCAATGATAACATGCCACTAGACGTGAACAGTTTCAAAAACCTTGGATTTTCCTAATAAGATCATAACGTCTACCAAGCATGCGACTGTCCAACATTTCAGTTTTGCGACTCAACTCAGTTGCCCTGTATCACATGTATAGTATAAAAGAAAACACATAGCTTTGAAGACAGCAGTCAGTGGCCTAAATATAATGTAAGTACTAAACTCCACAAAGAGTCTTCCATTTAATCTACAGGTAAACGCAGCAACCTGTTAATCCTCATAGCTGGAAGGTTTATACCCTCGTACCCTGTTGTAGCCGGCTTCACATAGCGACTGGCAGCAGCTTCCTGCAATCATTCAAAAACAACAGGAGAATGAAAATTCTTACTTAGTCATCAGGGGTTGCAAGAGGGTGGCCGACCAGTCTCTAAGGCTGCATGAATGAGGCCTTAACCAAAAATATAATTTAGCATCCTATCATATGTTAAGTACTATCCTTCACTCTCATTGGTGTTCACTTCAGTAGAACTTGGGATCCTCCCACTTTACGTTACCATTGCTTTTCATGTTATTTCACCGGAATTTGCTGTTTGTCTTTGACTTTCTGTTATCTCTGTTCTCTGTGTCTGACAGGGCCTTAAGAACATGCTACCTGTGGGGGTGGGG